>CAUYRH010021771.1:0-17549 GCA_963574655.1 Perodicticus potto
TCCCCACTTGAATTCTCTCCCTCTACCAGGAGCTTTAGTGTTTTCTGTATTCTTTTCTGTAAATCAATTCTGTCTTACCACTGAGGGGTGGGGGGTGGGGGGAAATAATGTAATGAAGAATAATAAAATACATGTATTTAATAAATAAATAAATAAAAATACTAAAAAAAAAAAAAAAAAGAAATATCCTGCCTTCAGGACTGCAGGTCATCAGCCATGTTTAACCAAGGCGATGTTTGGGATGAATCTGCTGCCGCTGGCTGTGATCCTCCTTCTCTGACCCTGAATCCATTGCGGCTCAGGCTTGGGGTCCCTGGTTTTCCCCCAACAATGAGTCAGGGCTGTGCAAAAATGAGGCCGGTCCCTCAGAAGGGTCTGGACCCTCTGCCTCAGACCTTGTACTCCCAGGAGCAGGATGATGGGGCCGAGCCTGAGAGAGGCCAAGGAGGACAAGGAGCTCAGGCCGGTGGGCAGCAGCCAGATCTGAGCGTACAAGAGAGGTGGTTGCAAAGAGGGAACGAGCCTCCAAGTCGTCTCCCCTTCCCTGAGCAGGAACCCAGGATCACCCTTGCACACTGTATGAAGCTGCATGTTATCGTGGTTCATTGCAGCCCGGGCCCAGGTGCGCTCCCACCCGGAGGGGAGCTGAGGGGTTGGAGGACAGGGCAGGGCAGTTATGCTGGCCAGTTTAAATGCCGCAACAGTGGCTGAGCCCCTGGTGGCCATCAATGGCAATGAAAGCGTCCTTGGGGCCAAGTGGCCGGACACCAGCTGAGATGGCAACAGAGACAAAAGCATGAAGCCAAATCTCCAGCCACGCCTGGGTCTCAGCGGCCTCTGTTTTTCTTCGAAAGCAGCGATTCTCAACCTGTGGGTTGATCACACAGGAATTGTACTAAAGGTTGTGGCATTAAGAACCTTGAGAACCACTGGCTTAAGGAAAACCGAGGACTTAAAAAACAGCATGTTCTCTGATGAGGAGAAGATAGGCCCTCCCAGGGGTGCCCCTGTAAGCATTGTACCCCCTCATCACACTCTCACCCTTCAAGTCACCCTCCTCTAGGAGGTAAGGCTCATTCCTTTTCTTTCTTGTTTGGATCATTTTATAAATCAAAGCAGGGCTTGCGTATCCTGCATCCTGCACAGATCTGTACCTACTTCTACCTGTGCTTTTATACATGAGGGGCTTATAGGGAGAACCCCCAGGCCCCACTTCCACACCTCCGAGCCTCTTTAATCTTTTAAGTCTCTAAATATTTACCTCATCTATGTTTTTACACAAAATGTGGCTTTCATTGTAATCTCTTAATTCATCAATTTTAGACAATCCCTACAGAATGTTAAGTACTTACCTCTCTTTAAATCAGGGTCTCCTCCCCATCCTCTCAAATTAGTAGCAGCCCAAGTTTGTACAAATCAGTATTTGTGTTAATGCAACTAGGTAAATTGTTTACTTTACAGCCGAATATAATGAACAGGTGTTTCCCCCCTCCCCCTTATATAGCCTTTTGTTTTTCCTGGAATTAATACTTGCTTTTCGCCCCCAAGTTGTTCACTTTGTATATCTATCCACGGCTAAGTCTGGTCTCTGCCTCCAGAAGCCTCTCTGCACTTTTCCCCATCCATTTGCTTCCATCTGGTTCTTTGCTCTCTAGGCCTAAGGAATAGTTCTGTGGACAGGACAGGAATTGAGGTCAGTAGGCGTGGGGGGGTCCCCATTTAGTTTGCAGACCCTGTAGGCACTATTTTCAGCATGTCATCTTACCTTTGCCGTATTCTTACACTTTTGCAATATTTATCCATAGAGCAAGCCCTACTCTGGCACAAGTAAGTAACTTCTGAGCAACACCAGGGAGTGGCAGGTGACCTGCGCTCACCCCTGCTGCAGGCACTTGCCACCTTCCCGGTCTGTACCTGAGGCCTCAGGGCCTCTCTCCTCAGAGCTGTGCTGGCTGGCGCTTGCTGCCCTGGTTGTTACTACCCCACTTGATGAAGTTTTACAATCATCTCCTCTCTTGGAATGCGAACTGTCAGAAGCCCTGAGTCATCTCCCTCACAATTCTTTTCCCAAAGCCTCTATGTGATAAATATTTCAGGATTGATGATTGACATCCTTCCAGCACATCATGGTGAGTGGTCTTCAGAACCAACCTCAACCCTGGCAGTGCTCTCAGAAATCAGGAAATAAAAGAAAAAGAGAGAGAGAAGCAAAAGGAGGCTCCTCACTCTCGTAGAGTTTGGCAAATATCTTTCATTTGGCCATGGCTAACTCAGTGTACATTTAGCCTTGGCCGAGACCAGGTCTCCCAGGAAATGTTTGCAATGAGGGGAAAGAATCACAAAAACATCCTGAGCTACAGAACCAGTAAACCTTCTGGCTTTTGAAGATTTATTGCTTGTCTTAAACAAGAAACCGTGCCTTGGAGGGGGTCTTTATTGATCAAGAAGCGGTAGAGACGTCTTTAACTCCACTCATTTCTATCAGAATTTCCCCCAAATGAGCTCCCTTTCCTGCTACCAACTTTATAGGCTGCCGTGTCAGACCAGGGCAGAAGACTGTCTGAGAACCATAAACGCCAGCCTTGAAGAGGAAGGGCAAGCAGGGATGGCCTTCCCGACTTTGCTGGTTTGTTCTGCCCCAAGGTTGCCAGTAGCTTCTGTTCTGTTGTCAAAAACAATTTAGCTAAATTCTTTTTTCTCCTCAAAGATTTTGAAGCACTTAAAAAAAGATTCCACTGTGTAAATGTCATAAGATTGGGAGTTATTGTCTTAGTTTATTACCCAGCCCTCCAGATGAGAGTTTCAGGCTGGGAATTAGGGCCTTTCTATTTTTGATGTCCCCATTTCTCAAAATAGTGGTGTGTGAGCAGACTCACTGGCCCAGATTGCCCAGCGGGGCCCCTGGGTCTGGGACAGCACCTGCCACAACTTTCAACTCAATTCAACACTTTGCTCAAAGCCACACAGGGGCCCTTCCACATTCAGCAAGTTCCGTGAGCCAAGACTCAAGGAAATGGTCTTATCCCAGGATCTCAGAAGGGGACTGATTGGCTTCTCTGAGAAATCATCAACCAAGACAAAAAAAATGTATGATTTTCTTATAAATTTATAGGTTTGCTTAGAAAAATATAAAGTGCTTTCTTTCCTCGTATTGACCACTTTATTTCCTTCACTTCAGGTTCCCTGCCAACTCTCCCAAGACTTGGGAAGGAAAGAGTGGCCAGTTGATGGAAGCAACCAAGTGGTGCTTGAACAGCCACTTGGGAGCGTGTGACGGGCTTTTAAGCCTTGGCTGAGGGCTCAAATTAAATAGCCCCTCAATCCCTTTCCAGCCCTTGAGGCCCTTGCTATGCTGAGGGCTGAATGGGGGTCAGAATGAAGCTTGCTTGGTACAGCCCAGTCCATGCCTGGAGTTCCAGATCCTGGCAGCAGGATATTAGGGCAGGCACTTTATATCGTCCTCCCACTGTGGCCCTGCAACCAGTCCTCAAGTGACCAGGAGCTGAGGATGGACAGTTGTATTCAATGACTTCAGGACATAATGACACCTGTCCATCTTATTTCCGCTTTCCAAGAGATGGACAGGGCACCCTGGACCAGCCCAGGGAGGAGGGGCCAGACCTTGCTGTCCTAGGAGGCTTCAGTGTCCCAGAGAGGCAGAAAGCTTTCTGAATATCAGGCAGAGAGTAGCTGGAATTTTTAGAAGACCAAGCTAGTGTCAAAGGGGCATGTTGGCCACCCTTTGTTCACATATGTCCTTCTCAGTCCACTCAGTGTGAAGACGATGAGGGGGAAGACCTGTGTGATGATCCACTTCCACTTACTACTAGTAAATATATTTCCTCTTCCTTACGATTCTCTTAATAACATTCCTTTTCCAGCCTACTCTGTGCCGAGGACACAGCATGTAACACATACACAAAATATGTGTTGACCAACTGCTTGTTATTGGTAAGGCTTCTGGTCAACAGGAAGCTGTGAGTAGTTAGGTTTGGGAAGAGTCAAAAGGAATATGCAGATTTTCAACTATGCTGGGGGTGAGGTCGGAGCCCCTCACTTCACCATTGTTCAGAGTTAGACTAATCCAAATCTTATTCAAGATGTGGGTGCCTGTGGACATAGCAAACAAAAAAGAATATTTAGTTTTGTCTCCAGCGCCATCTCTAATGATGCCTGGGGTTTCGTCTGCAGTCTATCGCCATTCTTTGGTCTTGGGCTGATTCTCGCTCAGTCACCTGCTTCTGAACACCTTCTGCAAGTCTCTTCCCATTGGCTGGTGACATGTGCATGCTTTTGGCAAGACCTCAGAGGGTGACCCATTTCCTATCCAATTCTGGGACGAACTGCGTTCACCAATTAATCATGGTGACCCCACTCAGCACCTCGCCATCTCAACTGCAGACAGAGGGAGCTAAGTTGCAAAGCTGAGAGATGTCCAGGCTTGTGATGGGCAGGCCTTGCCTAGTGGGTGGGGTGGGGTCCAGCCTCTAGGCTGACGTAGGACAGCCAGTCCTTGGCCCTGACCCCTCTAAGGCAGCATCCTGAGGCAGGAACAAGAAGGTTGGGGGGGGTCTCTGCAGCACCCACTGGTCTCTGGGAATGGAAACAAAGGACAATCCAGGAAGCCAGAGGGACTGTCCAGGGGCCTATGGAGTCCAGGGCTAACCCAGATACATCCTGGGTCACAAAGTAGAGGCTGCACTTGATGGGAACCAGGGATGGGGCATTAGGACAATCACTTTCTCCCAGGCTGCCGCTGCACGTTGCTTCTGCGGTCACACCTGCCTGTCCATCTCAGAGTAGCCCTTGGCTGTGCTGGTTCCTAGTGGACATCTGCACCGGCAGCCCAGAGGCCAGGGGTCCTTAGGGGCCAGTATGGCTGGCCAATCTGGGCAGTGGTGGTGCCAGCCCCCGGGGGAAGACCGTGCCAGGCAGGCAGCTTTGAAACCTGGAGTGTGAGGCTGCAGGCAAAGGGAAACACAAAGTCAGAAGACAGAAAGATGCTCCGGTGAGGACCAGGACCAGGGCTCCCGAGAGCAGAAATGTGTGTGTGGCTCCTGGGGGTCCTACCTGTCCTCCCTCTGCACCTGCCTTTGGGTGCAGTTCTGCCCCCACACTCCCTGGTCCACCTCATCTGCTCTCTGTGGCTCTGCGTCACCCCGAGGTGGGACCACTCTCAAGGACGGAGCCAGGACGGTGAGTCACAGCCCCTGAGATGCTGGAGGGAAAGCCTGCGGTAGCCCGCAGAGGATAGGCCACCTGCAGCCTGGGCTGGTTGTCCGGGAGAGGCAGCCCCCTGGGGTGGGACGAGAGAGCTGAGCTCCACACGCTGGGCTTCCCTGGGGCCGGGAGTCTTGTGGTTGGCTTTAGGCTGCTGTGGGGACCTGTGACTGTTGGGACAGGGAAAAAGATGGGTGTAGTGAGGAAGAAAGACCCAGGTTCCCAAGACTAGCAGACTCCAGGGTCAAATTCCAGCCCTGAGGCTTATGCCCCACATCGGGGGTAACATGGAATAATATGCAGCAGCACCTGGCTCAGCACCTCACCAACGTGGTACAGTCAATAGGGGAGATAACACGACTGATGCTGTTGATGTCCTGTCACTGCCATCAGCATCTCTATTGTCACCATCCCCATTGTCACAGTTCTTGGGAACAGAGCAATAATAAATTTTCCTTAATTTACCAGACACTGTCTGGTTCTCAGAGTGCTTGGTTCCTTTTGTTCACCAGGGGTAGGGTGAGGAAGGGACCATAGTGCTGCCCAACGTTCGATTGGGAGGAATGAGGTTCAGAGAGGTTGGACATCAGCCCCCGGTGACACAGCTGGCCTGCAGATTAACTGGGATAAGAACAGCTAGCAGCTGCCATTCTGATCAGTGAGCACAGCCTCCCCATCGGTGGAACCCACCAAGAGGGTCTCATCATAGCCACGAGGGAAGCTTGGCAAGAACATCCAAGTCTGCTGAAAGGGACGTGGTGGGAGCAGGGCCCTGGGCTTCCCTGTGCCTGTCTTTATGCCTCCAGGCTGTCTATTTATCTCTCATCTATCCACCTACCTACCAGTCCATCCATTCATTCATTCCACTATCATATCTATCTATCCATCCATCCATCATTTATCTTCTAACTATCCATCCATCTATCCCCTATCTATTCATCCATCACCTATTATCTATCCATTTGTCCATCCAACATCTATCTATCCATATGTGCATTCATCCATCACCTACCCGTCTATCCATGTACCTATCTATTCTCCATCTATCCATCATTAACCTATTTATCTATTCACATCCATCTGTCCATCCATCCTCTTTCTATCTATTGCCTATCTATCAGTTAGGGTAGGAGCCTGTATCATGGGCTAAGAAAGAATTAGGAATAGACTTGAAGCAAGACATTTATTTTGCTTTCCAAGGGAGTAAAGGGCATGGCATGAAATAAAGAAGAAATTTTGACCCCAAGGACAAGTGTCTTGGGGTTTTATTGGCGTTTAAAGGGTAAAGTAGTCATGGCTATAAAATGATCACTGAAGGCGGTCATGTGTGTCTTTTCTCCTCTGCGAGGCTGACTTTATTGGACTTCTCAGAATGTGTTCTCACAGATGTGGAGGAGGGCTGCAGGCCCTTTCTGTCTGTCAGATACTTTTCAAGTGCTGTAAAACAAACAAAGCTACAGGTGGTTAAGCAAACAAAGGGGCATTATATGCAGTTTTCCCTTTTAACGTTAGTTTACTAACAATGCCATCCTTTCACTGTTCATCCATCGTCTGTCTCTCCATCCATCCGTCTATCCACCCATCATCTATCTACCTATCCATTCATTCAGATTACTGATTTCTTGTTTCTTTCTTTCTTTTTTTTTTTTTTTTTTTTGCTTTTAATTTCAGCTGGCTTTTACTTTTCTTAGTTTCCTTGGGGTTTTTTTGTTTGTTTGTTGTATTTTTTTTCATTGTCCTTCCTTGTAGCGATTCTTGTGCCGGTTGCCTCCAAAGTAGCTGGGATTACAGGCGCCCGCCACAACGCTCAGTGGTCTTCCTTCCTGGTAGTAGAGATGGGGTCTTTTACTCTGGCTCACTCGAACTCTGTGAGCACTGGAAATCCACCCGCCTCGGCCTCCCACAGCGCTGGGACTACAGGTGTGAGCCGCCACGCCCGGCCCAGATTACTGATTTCTTATCAACTCTCTAACTCCATGGAAGCTCTTGTCTGTCAATCATATGCTGCTCTTCTACCCAATCTTAACCCTGCCTTGTTCCAGGGAGGTCCAGGGAGGTCCAGGGAGGCTATGCACAGCCACTGACCTCCTGTACCTAGCCTGCTCCATCCCCTCCTCAGTGGGTGACCTCCCTTCTCACCATTCCAGCACGTCTACCAAGCATGTGGTACCATTGCAAGTCCTGAGTTCTAGAATAAAATAGGCCATCAATGAATGTTAGCTATTATTTCATATAGGATAAACTTTGACTTAATTGATAGAAAAACTAAGTGGTTTTAACCATATCTAAGTTTATTTCTTGTGTTTTAACCATGTCTGATTTTGTTTCTTGTTCATGAAAAATAATTCAGCAAATATAAAGCCCAGGACTAGATGGTGGTTCCATGGTCTTCTGGGAGCCAGGCTCTGTCTGCATTGGCTTCTAGCCTCAGTGTCAGTTGAAACTGCTGGAGCTTCACCATTACATCTGTATTCCCTGTATTCCAGACCAGAGGAAAGAGGAAGGGAGAAATGAATGAAAAAGGTGCATTTTTTTTTCAGATGTTTGCAGCTTTTTAAAAATAGTTGTATTGTGATATAATTTGCATACCATATAATACACAGATGTGGGCAACTGTCCCCACAGTCAATTTTACAACATTTCTGCCACCTTAAAAAGAGACCCCAACCTTTCAGCGTTATCCCCCCACTCCCCAGCCCTAAGCAGCCACTAATCTACCTTCTGTCTCTATGGATTTCCCTCTTCTGCATGTGTCATGCAGTCACACATGTGGCCTTTTGTGCTGGCTTCTTTCTCTTGCCTAAAGTGCTCGCCGTTCATCCACGGTGGACTCTGCTCCTCTTTGCAGCCCTGGAAGTCTCACGTGACTCTTCTGCTTATAGCTGACTGCACGGAAGGTGATCACATGGTCATAGCCAGCAGCAAGGATATCTGAGAGACAGTTCTTTCTGGCTGGACACATTGCTGCCCCAAGCATAACCAGGGCTCTGCTGCTAAGGAAGAAGGGGAGAAAGGACCATCGGTGGCAGCCCAAAGCTTGCCATGGGGTGCAGCGTGCTGTTCAGGATTTCATTGAGGATTTAACCTACTCCTTATACTAGAAGTCCTATTTTGTCTCTAATGGCTATGACAGGCCAAAGAGCCAGGTACTGTCTGATTGTACAGACGAGGAGCCCACAACATGCCCAGGTTGGCAGTCTCACCCAAGGTCAGCAAAGTGCTAGGACTCCAGCCTGTCTCCCGCAAGGGGAGGGACCACCCCGGCACCACTGACATTTGGGCATGGCTCTTTCTCTCTTGCGGGAGGCTGGGGCCTCTCCACACTAGATGCCAGGACAGCCCTCTCCTTCCCTGAATGAGACAACTAAAAATGTCCCCAGACATTGCCAACTGTTTCCTGGGCAGAGGGCTCTATCACCCTCAGGGATGAGAACGGCTGCTCTGAAGCCACCTTGGGCCTAACCACTGCATGCCCCTGCCCAGGGAATCCTGTCCTATTCTCAGGGGCTTCCTGCATCCCTCTGGTGGGTGGGAAGTGGGCCAAGTGCCAGGTAGTTCAACGAAAATAAACAAATGCCCAGAGCCAGTCAAGGACGTGTGGGGAATGCTCAAAGGGGAGACTGCAAGGAGATCAATGGCAGCAGTACAAAGAGCCCAGGAAGAAAAGCCACATTTGGGTCCAGGAAGTGCCTCCAGTGGGAGCTGGGACCATGGAAGGAGGAGAGTGTCTAGCATCTTAAGACCGCCACGACCCCAGCCACCTCTGTCACTGAGTAAGGCCAGGCAGGCACCTGGCAGGCTGCCCTGCAGCTGGGGCCACCCACTCTGTGCTCAGTCAGCCTCCCCGGGTTGTCACCTCCCCACTGAGGCTTTCCCTGAAACCTGACCCGATCCTCGTCCCCACTCCTCCTGCTTTCTCCAGTTGGCTTCTTGCCAGAATTCACGTTGCCCCATGTCTGCTGTGGTCATCCACTTGTCATGTGTGTCCCCACCCCTGGGCAGTAAGCCCACTGCACAGTCCCACTCAGGACAGTTTCTGTGAAGCCTCCAGTCCTGAACAGTGCCTGACACGTGGCAGGAACTCAGTAAATAAGCACTGTGCAAACGGCAGGGCTGTGTGCACTGCACTGTGCTGCCTGGCCCGTCCTCTGCCTGCCGTTGTCAGCGTCTGAGCATCCCACACTCAGTCCGGTCCGCACCCTCGTGTGTGCTCAGGATCTCCATAGCTGCCGGCTGAGTGAGTCCGTGAGCAGAAGCCACGCCAGCGTCTGCTGATGCTGACCATCTCCCCAGGGCACCGCGGCTCCTGCTTTACTCCAGCACATCTCAGGCTTAGCTATCGCTGGAGAGCACAGGTGTCTCCACATCAGCCTGGGGAAGAGCGTCACTGAGCAAAAGTGAGGCCACCCGTCCAGGCGGATGATGCACTTGATTTCGGGACCCATGGAGGATGATGACTTTACTGAAGGAGAATTAAATACACCCGTAGCTGCTGCTTCCAGGGAAATGTGCTTGGAGATCCTTGAGTGTGGCTCTTGCAGGTTAATTTTAATTGAGTCCAGAGTGTGACAAGAAGAAAATCTTATTCCAAGGACAGGTTTGGACCTCAATCCTGGATGGGCACCCCTCTGCCCTGGAGCAGCTGGGTGAGCTTCCCAAGAGACCTTCCCCCTGCACCTGTGCCTGCATCGCCTGCCGGGGGAGGGGACCACCTGAGCCAGACACTGTGGGGCCCTGCCAAAGGTCACCAAGGCCACAGGGACTGCAGAGAGCCCAGCCTGAGATCCTCCCAGGAGTGGCCTGAAGCCAGCTCAGCAGCTCTGCGTGGAGACAGATTTTGGGGATGGAGGTGAGCGCACCCCCTTTCAATAATTAAAACTGTTGTCTTTTAAAACAAAGATTACTCGGAGCCTGTGGGTGTCCCCAGAGGCCCCAGGCAGCTGTTGGAGCTACCTGGGAAGTCCCCTGGTGCGCCCCCTCAGCAGGCTGATGCTGAGGTTGGCCCCTGAAAGGGAGGACCAGCTGGTTAGCCCCACTGCACTGGTCGCGGTGAAGCCTCCCCACGGACAGAGAGTACAGATGGTGCTCCCCGACTGACCCCCTCACCGGGCCTGACCTTGCTGAGCTGATCAGAAGCACAAAATGCCTCCCAGCTCTTGGTTACAGATGGTGCTGAACAAAAGGAGGGGTTCAGATGGAGAGGCTCAGAGTGTCCTATCTACTCCCACATCCTTAGTAGCTGGGGGATCTTCGGGACACTGAGCGCTGGATCCTTGTGGAGTTGAAATAGTCTGAGTGTCGGAAAAGCAGAGTGCTCGGAGCTGGCCCTTGGGAGGTGTCACTTCCTCTCTGGCCCAGGTCTGAATGGCAGGGGTGGCCCAAAGGATTGGCTGTGCCACCCTGTGCCCAAGACCTGGGCCCCTGCCATAACAGCGAGAGCCGCCAAGGACCACCACGGTGCACACTTATATGTGCCCCTCATTCCTGTAGCCTGGCAAGGTGGTTCTGTTTTCCCCAGTTCACCAAGGATATAGGTCAGAAGCTAAGTCCAAGGTTATGCCACCTGGATGTGGCTCTGTGCCAACATCTCTCTCTCTCTCTGTACCCACATGTGCTGCCACTCACCTGCCTTTCCTGAGCTTCCGGTTGAGGTCTCCACTGGCTCAAGCTCTCCTATCTGGAAAGCTGAAAGCTCTGTGTTGCAGCCAGGCCCTCCAGGACAAGGAGAGGCTATTGCAGGGCTTCAGAGGAGAGGCTAGGAGGCTTGGCCTCTAATGGCCTGGGCTGAGGCTCAGCTGTAGGCCAGAGGCAGCTTCCAGGCATATAGCACGCCCTGACCAACTCATCCGCGTGGACACAGCCAGGCCCTGACCAACTCATCCGCGTGGACACAGCCAGGCGTGCCTTGGCAGGACACAGCCCTGCCTTACCTCATTGCAGCCTTTTTAGGCTTTTCTCTATAGAAAAGGCAGGACTGATAACGTAAGGATAGCTCGAGAAGGAGGCCTCCTGGAGATGACCGTGCAGCTCGTGATATTGCTGTCACCGCAGCTCTGGGCAAGCTGATGACTGTCTTCAAGGGGCATCATTTTCGAGTCTGCGTGATGGCACCACGGCATGCAGCCTGGCCTTACTCCAGACCCTGTCTTCCTACTGAGACGGCTCCGGGGCAGCTCCTGATTCATTCATCATTCACCTGGCAAATATTTGTGATAACCGTGGTTTCAGCTCCCACTAGGGCCAGTCTGCCCTGCGCCCCCGTGCCCCTGGCTGGCCCTGGCTTGTGCCCCGGGCAGAGCAGCAGTGGCTGCTTCTCTGGGACTGTGGACAGCCACCTCGCTCCCTTAGTACTTCCCACCCTCCACAGTCCTCCCTGGATCTGGCCTCACTATTGTCCTCTTAGACTCTGTCCCAATTTATCATTGTGTCCTGCTCTCTGTAGGGTCAGGCTGAATTGAGAAGACAGCACCCTGCACCCTGGGGGAAAAGCTGACACCCCAACCTTGGCTTTCCCCAAGTCAGGCCCTACGGGACGTACTCCTACCTGCCAAGTACGGCCCCACTGCCTTTCAGGATTTTGTACCTGACTCCTCAGTCTGATTAAGACATGCCTTGAAAGCAGAGGAAGTCTTAGAGATCAAGTCTGTTGGCCTCACTTGTACCTGGGAAAACTGAGTCCCAGGGAGGCCCCAGGGACTCAGGGCAGACTGACTTGCACTCACAGTCTTGGCACCCAGGCCAGCCTGGGACTCCTTCCACCACCCCATCTCCTGTCCAGCATCACCAACACGGTGCAGTGGGCACCACCTCATCCCCAGGAGTCCACCCCTCCTGGAATCAGACAACAGATAAGGTCAGCGTCTGCATCCCGATGCTTTTCCATCATCACCGCTCCTGGCTTACGACAGGGGGCCTGCATGAGCGTCAGGGATTGATTGCTACCTGGGAGGGCGCAGCTTCTTTCTCCCAGAGAAAGAGAAGGAAAGAAACCCACATCCGACCTCGCCCTGGGAATCAGAGGCCCTGCTAAGCTTTGAACAGGCTTGACCTCTTGACCTCATCCCCATCCTGTAGATGGGGAAGCCGAGTGTCCATGGGATTCAGGTGCCTAACTATTCTGGCGCTCAGCACACAAAGCCACAGTTCAAAGGTGGGATGGTCGCTTTCCTGTCCTATGACAGAAAATTTCCTGCCTTCTCTATTCAGAAAGGACTCCCGGCTTCAGGCTGTCACACTGGACTGGAAATACCTGTGCTCCAGGCTAGAAATGTATATTCTCAGGTTGCTCAGAAGCTCTCCCGCCCACTGTGCCCTGCCCCTCACCCACCACGGGATGGGGCTCTCTCAAGGCAGCTTCTGGGGTGAAGCAGGTGAGGGGGCCTGCTGGGGCCTCCCAGGCCAGGGCCAGGGAGGAGGTGTGTGGCATGGGGTCTCACGTCCTCCCAAGGGGCCTGGCCATCTTGGGGTTCCCTACTAGAAAATGAATGGTGTCAAATGTTCTCTCCTACTCATTGTAGGGAAAAATTCCAAGCTTCAGGAACATTCTGGGCAGCAGAGTTTATTGAACTTGCCAGTTTGTGTCCTTCCTGTGTTCCCAAAACATTGACCAGACCCACAGAGCAGGACAGACACTTGATGGCGCACACCCAGGCCCCTCACTGCTCGCCGCAGCCCGCCGGCTTCCTGGACCTCTCAGCGGCCCTTGGTCTTGACCCTAATCTGCCCTCCACACTGTTGCTGGAGGGAAGTCATTATGAAGTGCAAATGTGATGGGTTCCACGCGCTGCCTCCATCTTGGTCCTCAGCAGAAACTGAATTTGCCCTGAAACAGCTTGAATGATGAGATTTTACTGGAAGGGTCTGGGAAGGGTGGAGGGAGCCCATGAGGGCTAGAGTCGCACCTCGGCAGGGGAGACCAGTGGCCATGCTGTGCCATGATGAGGGTCAAATCTGAGCCCGGACCCCCGAGTGAGCTCCAGCCGCCTCCCACCTGGCAGCTGCGCTGAAGTCTCCCAGTCACGCGTACACCCGGGGAGAGGGGCAGCGTCTCTCCTGCTCCGGGCTGAGCAGAGCACCTGGAGCTCAGCAGATGCTCACCAAAGTCTGCAGCATGCCAAGTGACAACAGCAGCTATGTCATGGGAAATAGTGAACGCGCTAATGCAGGCTCTAGAGGGCACTGCTGACGGCTCCCCAAGTATCCTTCCCCGCGGGCCCTCACACAGGATGAGGAAACCAAACCAAGCCTTGGCAAGGGAGAGCCTCCTGCCCAGCAGCACAGCTGGTGACCTGAGGGACAGTTTGGAGCCCCTGACTGGGGACGCCCAGCCCAGTGTCCACTCTCGTCCGAGCCCCTTCTGGAACCTCTGACCTCAGGATATTCAACAGGGATGCATTTGAATAACCCCCTCCACCCCACACCTGCGAACACACACAGAACACCCCCACCCCCCGACGGGCTGGACACCTGTTAGCTGGCCGAGCTAACTCCATCTTAGATCTGAAGAAAGCATTTGTGAGACTCTGTTACAGGTGGTCACAACTCAGGCAAGAAAGACAAGCTGCAGACTCGTCGCCTCCTTGATCTGGTCTGGTTGAAAACACGTAAGAAATAGCTGACACACCTAATAAACACATGTATATGTAAAAAGAAAAAAAAGAAAAAAGAAATATGCGGACACCACAAGCCTCTGACACCCTGGCGAGGAGAGCTGGCTGGAGAGTCCCAGTAAGGAGCGGCACGTCCTTGGTGCCTCGATAGGAAAGACTTGTCTGTAAAGTCAGCTGCTCTGCAGGTGGTCTTCTACAGAATTACCTCTCCCGCTCACGCTGCTGCCATCTCTGTCCGCTTGTATTCAAGCGGAAAATCAGCTTCCTGGTATGTCTGTTACGTTTGGTCTCGCGTGTTTTGACCCAGGCCTCATTCTACCTGTCACCACCTTTGCAGAATGCCGTGCAGCTGAGTGACCTTCACCTCCTTCGCCGTCAGGACCTGACCCACCAACGTGCGTCAGGGCAACATCTGCTGGTCAGTGCCAAATCGCAGGGACCCCCTAAGTGCGGGTCCCAGAGGTTCGACAATCTGCATTTCTGATAGGCCCTGGGTGTCACTGTGCTGCTGGCCTGGGGCTGCCTGGCCTAGTTCTGATCTCAGTGGTTCAGACGGCCTGTGCTGGGAGACCTCCAGGAGCCAGGCACGTCCAGGCCCGGGGAGCACAACAGGGAACCAGTGTCCCCGGGGCTGTGGGTGGGCACAGCTTGTGGGGTGGGGGGGTGCAGGACAGGGGTATCAGGTAGGGCTCCTCCTTGTTTAATTTTCAGGGTCCCCTAGTGGCAGGCATCATAGCCCTCTTTTACTGTGTGGAACTGAAGATTGAGATACCTGGACTCTGTCATCATCCTGGTCTTCCAGGTCCCTATAGGAAAAATGTGGAAGCTCAGTAGTCTGCAGCACAGCCCACACCCTGGTGTGGGTGTGGCCTCTGAAGCTGGGGCAGCGGCCACCAGGCCCCCATAAATTGTGAGGATGGCACGTGGTGGTCACCGAAGGGATCCTGTGAGGAACAGCAGGGCAGCCAAAGAGCCTGGGCTTGACGATACAGCTGGCTCGTGGGGGACTCCAGGCAGCAGCTTGCTCCCCTAGGCCATTGCCAAGTTCAGTGGGACTCCTGGCAAGCTGGCACTTTCAGAAGGGAAGTGGAAGCACTGCTAAGTGCTGTGGGTGCCCTGGAGAGAAGTGTCCCCACACAGACCCAGGAGCAGCAGGTGCCCAGGCCCTCTGATGGCCAGACTCCCCAGCGTCTTTGCTCCAGCAAGAGGGGCTGACTTTGAAAGTGGACCCCAGTGCTGCTGCCAGAGACTCCCTCCAGGGGTGCTGGGGCCAGAAAGCACCTGGATGATGCCGGAGCAGATTGGGGGTAGACTCTGCCCCATCACCCCCGCATTCACGGTGCTGTGAGGTAGCAGCCCACCTCTCTCACCTGTCACCAAGGGTGGCATGTCCTTGTGACCCTGACCAAAGGGACCCTCCAGCGCATTTCACGGAGCCTGAGGCTCAGAGGACAAGCGCGCAGCAGGGCAGGAGCCGAACCGCAGCATTCAGAGCCAGGTTGGTGCCATGCTGCTTGCAGGCTGCACCCGAGCTGCCTCCCAGAGAAGGGCCACAGGCTCCTGGTCGGAGAGCCCCCACCCCTGCTCACCTCCTGGAGGAGGGCAGATTCCCTGCTGGAACATGCACCCCACACCTCCAGCTCAGGCGTGTTTCTCTGCCCTGCAGATCCCCGCCAGCAGCCTGCCTTCTGCCTGGTAACCCGGGCTCCTTCCCCACGGGTCCCACAGGTCTTTGGGTCTCAGAATCATCCTCAGGAGAGACCCTGGACCAGAACTGCCCAGAATTCAGATCCACAGAAACTGGAATGACAGATATTCCAAGCAGCTATGTTGGAGCAATTTGCTGTGCAGTAACACAGTAATATAGTAATACAGTAATACATTTTGATACCAAAATCGGGGTACAGTCAGCCTGGCTCCATCGTCTTGCTCTTAACTTATGCTGGGAAAACAAATCACAGCAGCAGCCTCCCACCCCCAAGAAGCCCCCCTCCTAGGGCTGAGTGTGGGCACCAGCCAGGGCAGTGCCGAGTCAGTGGCTGGCGGCACTGACTTTCTGTCACTCATCGCTGACAAGCCCAGAGTGGGATAGTGGGGCTGTGCTGTCCCAGCTGAGCCTGCTGCCTGTGCAAGACCAGGGTTTCCTCAGGGTCAAGGCCAGCTGGAGGACACTGGGACTGAGGACTGTGAATGGAGTGGCAGGCCTGGCCCCACAAGGGCCCAGGGAAAAGAACCCTCCGCCTTGACCTGGTGTTCCGGAAGCAGTGAGTGCTCCCAGCCTGGTGCTCTCTGTGCCAGTGATCCTGGCCTGAAGCCCCTTAGCCTGAAGCTCTTTACATGGTGCTCCTCACCCAATGCCCCTTCCCTCCCCGTCTCACCGCTCCCCTCCTGTGAGGGCCCCTCGCTGCCCACCAGCCCCTCTGCAGGGCCTGGCCCTGGCTGGAGAGGGAGGAAGTTTCTGTCTCACAGAAAACTGGGGAAGTACCAGGAAGAGCAAGCTGGTGGTCTGCAATCAATCCTCTTGATAAAATGTGCCTTAATTTTGAATCAGCTTCTCTGGGGATGGCCGCAGCCTCATTTAGAGCCTAATCAGCCCCTTGCAAAGGAAAAGACAAGCTTCACTGGACCCCGCCGGCCCTGGTGGCTCGGCTCACGCTCAGCCCCGGTTCTTGCACCAGCTGGAGCGCGGGGCCCTGATGGCCACTTTGTCTTTCTGAGGAGAGCTGGCCGCTCCATTCAGCCTAATTGCAGGTCTCTGAAAATGAGACCTCAAGAATTTGCTGCTGACAACTTTCTCCAACAATGTGGGCAGGGAAGAGAAAGCTCTGTGAGCCCAGCCACAGAAGCAAGAAGAAATGCTGTGATCATGAAAACACGGCCCAGATAGTCCACGCCACCCCGACTTCCAACCTTCCACCAGTTGTTCCCCCAAATTCTCAAACAACAAAACCCTTGCAGTTCCAAACAACGTTGCCCAGTCTCTCTCTGGCACCTGCACCAGCTCAAAAGCCTCTGCCTGATTAGGGGTTTGAAAACCACACGATAAGCATAAATTAGGTGTCAGTTGTGTGTGTCTGAGTGGGAAGGGCCATGTGGAGACACCGCACCTCCTTGTGTTCAGATGGGGAGACGCTGCATCCTGTGACACCTGGCAGAAGCTAGATGCCTGAACTCATGGGACAACGGGACACAGCTTCCTGGAACATCTATTTCCTCAAACTCTTCCTTAAATAAGGTGACTGGTAAGCGATTTTAAATATTTTTTCTGTAAAACAGCTGCGTTGTGGAGAGAAGAATTAATCTGCACACATTTTAAAGAGAAGACTCGAGATTTTAAAGATGCTTCTATGTTTTTTTTTAATAATTTTATTAAATCATAATTGTGTACATTGGTGCAATCATAGGGCAGAATGTGCTTCATATACAATCAGAAACATTTTGATCGTACTGTGAGAGATAGCCCTCATAGCATTTTCTTAATCTCTATATAAAGACATTGATACTGTACATTTAATAAGTTTCACCAGTACCCTACTAAGATGCACCGTAGGTGTGATCCCACCAATTGCCCTCCCTCCACCCATCCTCCCCCCTCCCCTCCTCTCCCTTTCCCTTTTCCCTGTATTCTTGTGCTATAATTGGGTTTTAGCCTTCATATGAAAGCTATAAATTAGCTCTATATTAGGGCTGAGTACATTGGATACTTTTTCTTCCATTCTT
>CAUYRH010021773.1:0-38838 GCA_963574655.1 Perodicticus potto
TACCAACAACCAACAAGGAAATAGGTATTTCAATCCCAAATCACAAGAAAATGGATCTGCCAATAACTTTAATGAGTTTGAGAGCAGATTCTCTACTTAGAGCCTCCAGAAAGGAACAAAACTCTTCTGACAGCTAATTTCAGCCTATGAGACTCCGAGCAGGTCACCTAGCTAACTCATGCCCATACTTGGGACTGACAGAACAGTGAACTAATCAATGAGTATGATTTTGAAGCACTACTTAGTATGTAAGTTAATTCATTTGCAACAATAAAACAAATGTGAGAAATTGATCATAATGTTACTGTTTAATGAATTTTCAACAACATAAAATTGTCTTAATTTTTTTAGCATTACAAATCATTTTGTTATGAGAGTTAGCAACTCAATGTAAAAACTGAATTCTCCTTGATAAAATCATGCATCTTTGGGAATTAGTAGCGTCTAATAGATTTATCATATCTCTAACTACTTTTCTACTCTAAGAAATATACTATATCTTTGTTGGTACCCTTCTTCCCAAAACCATATGTCAGCAAATAGATTACTTCAAACAATTCAAGTAATAACTCTGGCCAAGTTAACTAAAATAAATTTTCAAGTCAATTCACATTTCAGCAGCTCATGAGTCTCATCTCTTTCTGTCTTTTGTAAATTCCTCCCCAAATGGCATTTTTCAGAAACCCATATGATGTGTGAAACATCTCTTTGTGTCTCCCTTTGGTTATCTATGATCGTCCTGATCCTACAGTCCACTGGAGGCTTCAGATCTACTGTCCCATTCATGGGCCTCCATGAGACCATCCGCTATAATGGAAGGCGGCCCCCAGGAGCTCAGAGTGTAGTCCGAGGCCAGCCTCATCATGTGGATGGACCAGAATGCAGAGGTCCAAACCTGACAGATGCCACTGATCCTAGCCAGCATCCAGAGGAATGGTCCAGGGCCATCAATAGTCCCTCTAAATAAGTAACTCACTGGCAGCCCATGGATGTCTTTCTCTACTTGAGAACACTCTCTTCTCTGCCCCCTCTCATTGACTTACCATGGGTTTTCTAGAAAGCACAGTCTGAAGCAAAGGTTTATATGCTAACTCTTTACTGGAGAATAAAACCCCAAAGAATATTGAATGAGGGACAGGGGAAATACAATGGGGAAGAAGGAGGAATATAAGGATATCCACCAGGCTAGGCACAGCTTCAGAATAAATTCATTGTTTAGGTTCGTGGAGTATCTGTAGTGAGGCTACAGTAAAGTGTTATTGTTCACAGCAGTTGGAACTTTCTGACCCAGGGAAAGGAAGGAAGGGACATACATGTATCTTTTAGGTCTCTTGTACCCCATCTCCAGCTGGCCAGACACACTTCACAGGGCCTTAATACTTCTGCTGTTCTGGAGTGTGACCAGGCTTTGTGGGCCACTACCGAGGGAAAAGAGCCTCCATGGATGTATTTTTGCCCGCTCTACCAAGGTGTCTCAGTATGTGGCAGGGGTAATAAAAGCAGCATCCATCTGGCACAATGACGAAAATGACACCAGCCATTTCAGAAGTCTTCTGACAAGGAAATAAAAGCAGTGGCTGAGATTCAGGGAAGAAGACTTAAGCACAGCAGAGATGAGCTGACATATTGACTCCGGGACATTGGTAAGCTCCCACCTGACCAATATTGGGTACAATGTAGGGGCACACATCCTGGGAGAAGGACTCAACTACAAATGGGATGTTACTTAACAAATGAAAACAATGTAACCTAGTTGTACCTACCCTTATATTAATCTGAAAAAATTTTTAAAGTGCAACTCCAAAATAAAGGTACTGTCATTCACTTAAAAAAAAAATGCTGCAATGAAAAATAATTTTACATATTGGCTAGGCATGGTGACTCTGGGAGGTTGAAGCAGAAGGATCGCTTTAGCTCAGAAGTTCGAGGCCAGCCTGAGCAGAAGCCAGATCCCATACTAAAAATAGAAAAATTAGCCAGGCATTGTGGGGGGCATCTGTTGCCCCAGCCACTCAGGAGGCTTAGGCAAGACGGTCACTGGATTCCAAGAGTTTGAGGTTGCTGTTAGCTAGGCTGATGCCATGACACTATAGCCTGGGTAGCAGAATGAGAATCTGTCTCAAAAAAAAAAAATTGCACATTTATGTTGTCATTTTCATTACTGATTCTTCAGGATAAATTCTTAAAAGCAGAATTATTAATGAAATAATATGAAAAGACAAACAAATATGTAGTTTTTTCCAGCAAATTTCTTTCAATAGGCATTGAATTGTCGAATCATTGTGAGGGGAATATAAGGGGGTTTATATTTTCTGAGAGCGACAGGCTGTATATATTGGTGAGCCTGGACAGTGAGCAGGCAGTGAAACTGGGACTATCCTGTCCTCCCTCAATGCCAAAATATGACACGCTTAGAGCTTTCGCTCTTTAAAAGCGTATAATTTTTATTAAACTGTGGGGAATTTTCACCTCTGACAATGTTCTGTGACTTGCGAGCTGAGAGCAGAGGTGGATATTTTTTCACTGTCCTTAATTCCTCCCTCATAGCCTGGTCTGTGCATTTTAGGAATGACAACACCAGGAAACATGGCTATGTGGGGTGATGTTATTTCATGAGGCAGAAGACTTCTGCTCATTGGAGCCTGAAGAATCTCTAAATTGGCTTCTGTGTGGAAAATAAAGCAAAACAATAGACATATTTTTAGAAAAAATAAAACGCCTCTGAGGAATCTTCCCCTGATGAATAAGGTGATATTAGCTGATATTTATGGTAATAGCAGACTCCGATGAGGCATGCGTTTTGTTCATATCCTTTGTTATTCTAGGGCATATTAAGTTCCTTCAGCTCATTTTATTCACCAGGGAGAAAGGCAACCATTTACTGACTTAGATACTTTGCGCCATCACCAACATGTTTGCATTGATGTATTTCCTGTAGAAGACAGGCACCTATTAGGGATTCACACACCCCTGTTAAATGAATAAGTGACTTATTCCCTTAATGGGTATCTTTTGAACACAAGATAGCTTTTGCAATGGGAGGAAGTCATTTTAAATTAATGTCAAGATAGGGAAAGATTTTAGAGAAATTATTTTTTGTTCTGTTTATATCTTTTCTGCTGATTATATTAGGAAAAGGAAAGAAATTGTGCCAGAAGAGCCACATGTATTACAGTGTCATGCTGTACATATTAATTTCATTTTTTTTAAGGCAAAGAACAACAGTGATAATTTTCCCTTTCTTTGTGTTTAGCCAAAAATGAGATTGTTTTGATGGTGACTTATTTAACAAGGCTGGTCCCTGTCTATTATCTTCAAAGCGTATTGGATGATGAACATTTTCAAATTACATGGTCTGTAATTCCTAGTTCCACCACATTTACACCTGCTTTCAGACCCACTGAACTGCATTTGATGAGGCTGCATTTGGTCCAAAATCTTTCTCTGGGTACATAATTGGAGCTGTTCTACCAAATCTGTTTCACTAAGAGAGTCTACAACCACATCATTCTGTCAGCTACTCAAAAACACCTGATTCTGTCACAGACACTTAACACTTCTTTTAAAATGCCATTTAATCTCTCTTCTAGGATATGAGTGACATCCTGCCCAACTGTTCAGGGACAGGCCAGGATGGCAGGTTCCAAAATGAAAAACTGAATATTTTAATGGGTGCAATCCCTGAACATTTTAAGAATTCAGACATGAGGATACCACATAAAAAGGAATATTAAAAACTGGTCTCCAATTCCAAAACCAGGAGTCTAAAAGCTTAAAGCGAAGGCTTCCACCTGCCCAGGGAGCTACAGGTCTCAACTCTTTGGCCCCCTGTTCTGCCAGCAGGGACATTATAAAACATCAGTGGGCTGAGAGAGTTGTAGAAATGGATACCAAGTACACTTGTCTCAACTGCAATTTTCTTTTACTCACACTTAGTAAATGATTGATTGATTTCTCTAGCCAGGCATATAGAAATAATAGGCAGCTTCTCATTTCTCTTAACTCTGTACCAGAAGAAAGTCTCCCTTTGGGTCTTCAGCAATATATGTTTACCCAAAATGGAAAAAACTTAAAAATGGTGCCTGTTCCCTAGTGATTCCAGAGAAGACCTGGTGAAGAGCAGGACAGAATGTTTGCTTTATTGAGGTCGATATCAAGGTGCACATTAAAAAAGTGAATTGTTTTTTAGAATGAGTCCAAACTAAATGAATGAACAATCAAAATGGGACCTATTAGTTATGCTAAAAAATAACCTCTCACCGGCCCCCTCTGGTGAAAATTTGAGTCCAGGCTGTCTTCCTTTTATATCCATAAAAGATACTTAGACACAGCATTATTCTTAACATAATGAAAAAGCCAAGAGAGAATGGTTTTTTCCAAACATGGCACAGGAGGAAAAATAACATAGCAATATATAAAACCTGGACTAAAATCTCATTGCCTATTCTCCATGTAACCTTAAACTACTCATGTAAACTATATGCTTTCTTATGTGCAAAAATATGGCAATAGCAATGAATAATCTCTATGCCACAAATATTTACCAAATGACTCTGTGAGAATGTATTTTGTCAACCAGAATTGTTACAAAAATTGAAGCTGTTACTGAAACAGTTCACTGTCCTCAAGGAAGATGGCGTGGGGTTGGTTGTCCCAATCTATCCCTTCCTGTGTCATCATATGCTCACGGAACTCAGACATATACACAAGTATAAGCAGATGTGATCCAGGGAGCACTCTCAATTTGAAAACTGTGATGCAATATGGGCAAGATAATATGTTATTTATTTCTGTATCTGCATTGCCTCCAATAATGCATGCACTTAATAGGCACTCTATAAATTCATGACCAAATTATTGTGTTACCAGGCACAACCATTTGGAATTAAATGTGAATACATTTATTTATACAGCATATATAACACCAAAAGTGTTGGGGAAGAAAGGTAAACACGGAAACGCCAAAGTTATTCCATCATCCTCCCATTCCAATAAAATTAGTTCCCAATGCCATAGGGGTTATGACCCAGGAAGACTACTGTTTGTCATTAAAAGAGACAATAGTAGATATACAATCTGAAACGGAGGTTGGCTGAGTATTTGGGAAGAATACTTTCAGAAAAATTCAAACATCACTTTCTGACCAGCAAAACAAAGTCAGAGAAAATAAGAAGGCAATAATATGTAGAAGAAAAATTAAAAACCTGGACTTGATTAAAGCACAAGAAAACTGCTTCTTTCACTTGATTTTAAATCTTCAACGAGTAAGCAGGTATTTTCAGAATATCCCTATAATGCCATAGAAGGGACTTTGTTCTAGGATGTGTCAGTTTCCTACACAACAGAACCAAAATTTACAGATAAGCCAGACAAAGCCCCTTGGATTAGGGCCTTGATAATATTTCCTAACTTACAGCTCATATTGCTGCCCACTAATAAAACTTGGATTCATATTAGTTTGTGTAACATTCATTAGCAAGAGAAAGAGTTAGTAGAGAACCAGCCCAATGTACTGGTCTCAGGGGTTCAGAACACAAAGGTCTACACAGTAAGGCAATGGTCCATCAAATACACTTTCCAGGAAATGGACAGAAGGATGCACAGATTTGAGTGCTATTTATGATTCAGACCCAATTCTTTTTTAGCTAATTTTAAATAACCCATGGCAGAATGTTTACTATTTCTCTTAGAATACTATTCTTTTTTTAAATTTTTTTTTTAAATTACATCATAGCTGTGTACATTAATGCATTTCTGGGGCACAATGGGCTGGTTTTATATACAATTTGAAATACTTTCATCAAACTGATTAACATAGCCTTCACCACACTTTCTTAATAATTGTGTTAAGACATTTATACCCTACACTTAGTAGATTTGACATGTACCCTTGTACAATGCACAATAGGTGTGGACCAATTACCAATTAACCGTCCCTGCACCAATCCTCCCCCCTCTCGTTCCCTCCCTTCCCCCTTCTCTGTCCCCTTCATCTTGTGCTACAGCTGGGTTATAGCTTTCATAAGGAGTGTGGGTGCTTATATATTGGATTCATAGTAGAGCTGAGTACATTGGATACTTTTTCTTCCATTCTGTTCTTTTGATGGTTCCTTACCCAAGATAGACTCATTTGCCTGTTGTTTTATTACAATATATTTGCTCTACCAACTTTGAGCTCAGATATAAGACTTTCACCTGTCAAATATTTATTTCTTTCATGCCCTTTACCATTTATTACTTAGCTAACTAAATATAGACAGTCCTTTAATTTTTCTTCATATCTACATTTCTCTGTTATTGTTATTATTTTTCCTTGAGCTATTTCCAGATGTTTGGCATAAGTGCTTAGAAACTACTAGAAGACCACCATTTAGGACAGGGCTGATCATCTGAGTAGCAGGATGAAAAGAAGAGATTCAGACTCTTAGGCTTTCATCTTGTTAATAATACATTCTATTGATGATAAAGAAAAATGCCCTATATGTTACTAACTTAAATAATGGCTTTTATCCATTTAACTTTAAATAATTTCTATGACTCTTGGGAGTGTCATGGAGTAGGAAAAATAACACTGAATTGGAACTCTTAAAATTTGAGTCTTGGGGACTTCACAAAAATATTAATTAGCCACCTAACAATATTTTTCAGTTACTTTCATAAATAAGAAAATAATATCAGCATCTTAATATCTCCCTAGCCTTCTGTATAGGGCTGTTGAAAGTTCCAAGTAAGATACTCGTGATAAACATGTCTTGTAAACTACGCAGTGCATTAAAATTATAAAGTAGGATTAGTCCTTCATGCTTTGTACATTGGCTTATAAAAATGGAAGCATTGCTACTTTTTCATGTCATCATCTATAACTGAGTTTAACTCAGTGACCATGAATTCACAGAAAACCATAAGACTCTGACGAGAAAGTATTTCATAGGTGACATCTCAAGCTATTACCAGGAAGAGGGTTGAGAAGGTTACAAATAGCTGCATTAAAGTTGGGGAAGGACTAAGCATTTGAAAAGAGGAAAAAGAATGTGATTATTTTATTAGAAAGAAGGTGAGAGGTCATAAATAATAAAAGAAACAGGAAGCTCTAAAATGGGATAAAAAGAGTCATGAAATCAATTAGGTGCAGAAAGGCCACTCCAGATGGCCGGAGAAAGCGTGGGAGAGGGATCTTCTGGGACAGGGACTCAGCCAGTTACATCAGACTATGACTGAGACTGAGTGTAGATCAAAAACACTGTGTTTCCTTGTGTGTGTGGGGAAAATAACACCTATAGAAATGTTACTCCATATCTCATGTCACACACACTAGTTTTAATCCTGCCTTTTGGAAAATGCATACGAACACTGCCCTGTATTTAAAAACATTAAAAAAAAAAAAAAAACCTTACTGTTACACTTTAAAAAATGCTTGTACAAATCAACTACATCCAAAGACTTTTCCAGCAAAATAGGGAGAAAAACCGCAAATTATATGAATTAGCACCAGGTTGAAAATCTTGACCATATGCAGAAAGACGGTGTCTCAGATAAGCTGGTGGTGTTATATTCTAATATTTCTTTAAGAGAAGCTTCAGCAGGTTTAGTAGCTGGATAAAAATAAAATTTAAAAAACTCTGTTAATTTTTTTAGGGTTTAAAAATTCTCAATGTGTTGAAAATCTTGTAAGAAGGACATTTTAAAACGTGTTTTCTGCGTCTGTGGCAGCAGCATCATCTACTTCAGAGCTTAGCTTTCAAAACTCAGACATTAAAAATAAATTTCTCCCAATTCAACAAGCCCCAAAGTCTCTTAAATCCTGGCTTTCATTCTATTTCTGCAGCAGCATTGAGTTAATTTTGCTTTCTTTCAATGGGAAGGGGGAGCTGCCCCAGCAGCCTCCTGTCTGCCTTCCCTACAAATAGGCTATGCTTAACTTAGTGGTTCTTCCAGATAGCTTTCTTTAAAGAGCGGTACTCAAAATTTGGTATCTGAACCTCTTTTTACTCCTAAAAATTATTGATATTCCAAATGAACTATTTCCTTATAGGTGACACATTCACCCATATTTACCATACATGCATTCCTAACTTTGTAAGTTACCTTATTATCTGAAACTCATGTACAACAAAGATTTCCCTTGAGATGCCACAAAGCCATGCAACGTGAGGACACATTTCCTCCTGAACGCTCTTGGAAACCACCAGGGGACACAGAACACAATTTGAGAATCACTGCTTTAAAACAAATCTGATAACGGCCCCTGTCTTAAAGCCTTGCGTATTTTGTCCTAAGGGCCAATTAAATAAACTCTGCAATTGGTGCAGTGAACTTTGATAATCTGAATGTCACCTCCCTTCAGATCCTTGGATGTCATGCCTGCTGCACAGGTGTTCCCTGTCCTGGTGCTCAGAGCTGCTTGCTGTGCAACTCACTCCAAGCCTTTCACAACCTCAGTGTGTGCGTGGCTTTCCAACGATATACAGCGATCCTATTTCTGTTTAACTGAAAAGCTCCTCCTCATTCTTTTAGATCCAGTTCAAACACAGACACTGTGAGAAGCCTTTTCTTTCCCTCCTAGCCAGATGACCAGAGTTGGACGTTTCCTCCTCTGGGACTCTGGAGTACATCGTTTATTCATTCGATAAAATATTGAAGGTATGCATTTATGCCAGGCACTATCTCAGGGCTGGGAAAACAGAAATGATCAAGTAGAACCATAGTTTAATCTGTTAGAACGGACCTCATGGAACTTAAATATGAACAGGGTACTGGCAAAATATAGTAACTAATTTAGTCACATGGTTTCAAATGGTGGTAATGATATAAACTAGGACAAAGGGATGGAGAGTGACAGACTAAGATGTAAATATTAGTTAAGTTTTTCAGGGTAGGATTTTCTATGGAAATAATATTTTCACTGCGAGTTGAGGGATTTAAAGGAATCAGTTAGGTCAATAAAAGGGAAATGGCACTTTAGATAGGAGAAATATTATTCCGAGTTCTCCGGAAAAATAGAACCAATAGGATGTGGAGAGATGGGTGGAAGATTGATGGATGGATGAACAGAGAGTTTTTCTATAAGGAACTGGCCCCCAGAGTTGGAGGCTGGCGAGTCCTAAGATCTGCAGGGTGAATTAGCAAGCTGGAGGTCCAGGAGAGCCAGTATCTGAAAGCCTGATAACTAGAAGCACTAACCGCGTTGGTCCATTCCTCACACCGGAGGCTTGAGACCTTGGAAAGGCCGGTGTTTAGTTCTAGTGTGAAGGCAGGAAAAAAGCCACTGCCCCACTTGAGAGGATGTCAGGCAGAAGGAGTTCTTTTCAACGTTTGCTCTCTTCAGGACTTCACCTGACTGGACGAGAGCCACCCACACAACATGTTGGGCAATTTGTTTCACCCAGTCTAACTACCTAAATGTTTATCTCATCCAAGACAATCTCATAGGAACATGCAGAATGTATTTGACCAAATATCTTTGCACCTATGGCCTAGCTGCACTGACACCTAAAACTGATCATCACCATAGAAATAAAGGGCTCGAGAGGACAATGGACTCAGGGTGCTGGATGCATAAGAGAAGATGCCCAACTGCTCCCAACACAGAGTCAGACGATAAGTGACATGCGTTTGGGTGAGGGTCCTAGTGGAGACAGCTGTTTAGCAGAGGCACCTGAGAGAGGCTCTGGGAGAGGCCCCCTGTGTCCACAAAGATGGCAGTGGAAGCCCAGGAGTGGCTGCCGAGTGGTGTCCAATGGAGCAGCATGCTGCTTGGGCTTCATAGACAGCCTCCAACTCCGGTTCCCAGGTCCCACTGATGAGTCCTTCTTTAACTATATATATGTCCCATAGCAAATCATTTTTCTCCTAACATAGCTAAGGTTTTCCACTGGCTGTGGCTAAGAACCCTAACTGGTATGAGAGTTCTTATTCAACATGTGGCATTTAACACATGGGACTCATGAAACAATCTAGGGAACAAATGTGGAAGGAGAAGGTGAACTCTTCTCACTGCCTCTCCATCTATTACCTCTCAGACTCATTAAATCAGCTCATAGACTCTTTACTGATAGCTCCTTCAGCTCCTCCAATTTGAGACTGCTTGCTTGTACCCAGTTTTTCCAAATGGTCTTTTATCTGTGTATCTTCCTCATACCACTTTATCTGTTTATCTGACCTCCACTTTCCTCACTCAGGTACAGACAGGAAACAATTCACCTTGGATGTCAAAGGCTGTTTTAAGGGTCGAGGCATCATGAAACCTGGGAAAGTAAAATAACTTTGCTAGTCTTGGAGCTGAAGGAGCATGATGGGAAGACATGATATATTACAACTAAAGCCTTGCTCCCCACCAGACCTTCAGAGCTAAAGTAAGAATGGTCAACTTCTCGTTTGACACAACAGAGTAAAGGAGTGTGAAGATGGATCTGGGAAGGCAAAATGGGAAATCAATAGTGTCCCCTGCATTAGTCAGCTTAGCCTGTACAATAAAATACCATTAACTGTGTGGCCTAAACATCATATATTTATTTTCTCACCTTCTGGAGACTAGCATTCAAGATCAAGTTGTCAGCAAGGCTGGGTTTGGGGCCCTTGTGTCTCTGGCTTGTAGATGGACACCTTCTTTCTTTCCTCACCTGGACTTTGTGGGTGTGTGTCCTGGCATTGCTATATAACCAACATTCCTCTAATAAGAACACCAATCTGACTGAACTAGCACCCACTCTGACAGCCTCCTTCTAATTTAATCTACCCTTTATAGGTACTGTCCTCAAATACAGACACATTCAGAGGTAGGGGAGGTTAGGACTTCAGCATAAGAATAGGGAGGCACAATTCATCTCACAAAACTCAGTGTTAGCTTTGTACATTTTTATTTATCAGTTTTATTTAAGAATTTTAAGAATAATAACGTTTCTACAGCCATTTTCTTCACCTCCCTCAGACTGCCAAGTTCACTGCCAAAATTGAGTTTCTTTGTCTGATCCTACTTTCTCCTCACGCTGTGATCTGACATACTCTGCTTGCAGATGTCACCCACTAAGACTTGGAACCCAGTCACCCAGTCATCATACTTATTTTTTTTAAGCGGAAGACTTTGATTATTTTAGTATTTTAGTCTGAAGA
Source organism: Perodicticus potto (assembly GCA_963574655.1). Lineage (NCBI taxonomy): Eukaryota > Metazoa > Chordata > Mammalia > Primates > Lorisidae > Perodicticus > Perodicticus potto. The sequence goes on from CAUYRH010021773.1 coordinate 11,110, forward strand.
TCAATGATTTATGAGACCCCACAGTAGAATGTCTCAAAGCAAGCCTTGTAATCACTGGGTATATCTTCAGGCAATTACAAGGAAAGGTCAAGGTAAAGCTCCCGGTGAATACTAAATCCACGTTGAATTTAAACTGAAAGTCCTTTCAGCTCCCTGCGATTCATCCTGACTCACAGAAATAGAATGCACCAGTAGATAACCAAAGTTCCAATTGCTCTATAAATCAATCTGTTAAAAACATTTAGGGAATACCAGCAACACCCCAATCCTATGGGTGGGAGAACAAAAATGGGAAGTAAAAAAATGTGGAAATCAATACAGAACCACACACATATCTAGCCAATGTTTTTAATAAACAATAATGAACAAACATTGTTAATAAGCAATTAATCAGAGAAATAAAGTCTCAATTAAAATTGCAGGAGTCCTTAGCCAGGGAAGTCATCTTTCGGAGAGCAAAAGGCATTAAGCCTGGAACTTGAAGATGGATAGGGTTTGAAAAATTGAAGGACAACAAAAGATCCAAATATGAAGAGAAAAGTAAAAAGGAGAGCTTGGCCCGACTTGTCTGGGAGTAAATAGAAGATGGCTCGAAGAAGAATAACCTTGAAAATGATAAGACCTTCAAGTTACATAATTTCCAAATGGCACTTATAGTTCATTTTACTTTACATAAAATACTATGAGATATAAATGGTGAAATATTAAGTTGTTCAGATAGGTCACAATTTTTTAAATATAAAAATTTGGTTAGAAATGATCACTTCTCTTTCCAAAAGTTTCCTCTAGCAACAATCGCTGCTATTTCTCTTCCCTGAGCCATTTTAGACAAAGCGAAAAAACAATTTTTCAGGTCATGAGAACTCACATATATTTAATAAGAAACAGACCCCCAAAAATTACTCTGTGAAATCTAGGTTGATCCCTAAGCTAAATGGCTTTTACTCTTGAACAATTCTCACAGTCTATACAGAATATATATCACAAAAACGGGAGAAACCACAGACCCCAAACAAGCGATGCCATTTACTTCATGGTACTTAAGACTGGGACTCTGAACTAACATTGCCTGCAGAATACTTAGAATTGTGTCTGGAACATGGTAAGTTTGCTAATTTCTGGCTATTTATCCTCTGTACTCTAGAAATATATACCACATGGGGAACTATCAACTAATTACCAGCATTGAAAATTTAATCAGAAATGTAAGATGCAAATTAAAAAAAAAAGCTGCAAAAGACTTTTTAAAGATGAAGATGAAAGATGTGCTTGAAGAAAATACATTTTATGATATATTTTTTCCATCTTAATATGGTAATTTTTGCAGGCTTGCCAGATTCATTAGACCAGATATAATAGTCTTACTTTGGGGTAAGTTCTAGAAATGTATTTTTTCCCAATTCCTCTTTCTCAACCATCTTTATGAAAAAGAGAAAAAAAAACCCTGTTTCTTTGTGAAAAGCATATTCTTATTCTTCTATATGAAATGATGATTTAGACTCACGTGTTGATAATGCTTAATTATAGCTAGCATCCCTATAAAAGAGTGCACATATAGTTTTTAAGATTTCTATGTTACTCACTATGCAATAGTCAGAGCTAATTCAAGCTGTATTTTCAAGGGCACTGCTGCTTTGTGGGGCATAATGCTGATTTTATCTCAGCAATGCCATCTTCAGTTATTTCTGTGATCTTGATCCTCCAGAATCCCCTCAGATTCAGAATAGCATTTCTTTTGTCCTGATTTCCCTTTCAAGTTTAAAACAGCATTTTGAATTTGAGTGTTTCACGTGTACATAAGGAAACCTGAAAACTGCCTTCATGGCGCTGAGATTGATTTATATTTTTCAAAGAGAGCACTTTTTATTAGTTGTTCCCATATTATAGAGTTATAATATGGCCTGAGACTCCGTGAAGCCAATTGTTTAGATTTAATCTTGTCTTATCACATGCTGTCAACTCAAAAATTTACTAAGACATAATTTTTATTCCAAGTGTCCATATTAATGACCTTGCTTCTATACAGTAATCACTTCCTGACCTAGGATGAAGATATCTCACACTATGCAGTCTCCTTCCTAAATTGTGCCAACTTCACTGATGCAAGAAAGTACACAACGCAAAATTTGTAAGGCTGACAGATGTGTTCTAGTTATCTTAGATTTAGTAGGCATTTTTCTATTCTCTCTCCCCATGAAGTTTTCTAAGAAGTCAAAAAAGGTCACGACCCTGTATTATATTTCAATAAACAACCCTAATACATCTTACTAGAGGGGGAATAACGTTACAAACCTCCCTCAGGCTCCGAGATACTGTCAATTGGACACACTGACCTCTTCCATTAAAAAGGAAATGAAAACATTTGGCACTATATCTGCAACAGAAAGCCTCTTATGGATTTAGTTCTAGAAGGTTACAACTGTCAATTGGAAATGCCTAGTCTACCTCAGCTTGAATTATCTCTCCCATTTCTCTTCTGAAAAAAGAAAAGATGTTTAAATTACTCAAGACAACAGAAAAGGTTTGCTCTAACCTAATCAGAAAAGGAAATAACATGTACAAATTTTCAAGTAATTTATTTAGCAACATACACTTGTGTGAATCCCATGTGCATATAACTAACTGCATAAGATTATGCTATGAAATGCCAAGAGACAGGCAAAAAATCATCATTAATTTATCGTAGGGAAATACACATGGTTCCTGTAGTACATAAGGTTGAATATATTTTAAAATCCCTGGATGAGGACTCTAAATTCTAGAATGGGTTAACTACAATTAAAATTTATTCTTGATGTCTAAGAAAACTCAGTGACAGAAATGTAAGGACATTTTTTCCCTTGGTATATTTGTCAACATTTTAAGAGTGGCTTTTTGAAAATGTTTAGAATGGTGAATTCTTAAAATTATAACCCATGAATTTTATACTAATCTCAACAAGTCATTAAATAGTCTATGAGAGCTCATTCATATATGTATTATTAAAAGTTGGGAAGTAAGATATATACACATGAAAAAATGAGTGAGAAAATTAATACACAAACAAAACATATCTCAGGGATAAGGAGGTGTTAATACCATGCAGTGCCAATAAGTGTTTTATAAGAAAAGGACTCACAGTGTAAATATAAAAGACAGAAATAAGAATAGAAGTGTTTATAAGTAATAATGAATAAGAAGTAGCTTTGAAGTGAGTAGGGTGCCAGCCACATATGCTGAGGCTGGCGGGTTTGAACCCAGCCAGGGCCAGCTAAACAACAATGACAACTGCAACCAAAAAATAGCCAGGTTTTGTGGTGGGCTCCTTAGTCCCAGCTACATGGGAGGCTAAGACAAGAGAATTGCTTAACCCAAGGGTTTGAGGTTGCTGTGAGCTGTGATGCCACAGCACTCTATCGAGGTGACATAACAGGACTCTGTCTCAAAATAAATAAATAAATAAAATAAAACAACTTGAGGTGTGTTTCAAATTACTATGATGAGAGACACCAGAGTACAGAGGGGTACGTAGGGTAGGGAGAGATGAGGGGTCTAAATCTGAGAGATGAGGAGGAGCCAGCTAACGGAGCACCATGACCAGGTGGATGGGGTGGGTGTGGAGCCTGGAGTGGGCAGGGCTGCAAATGTGGAGAGGAGGAAGCAGGATGTGTTCCGGGAGCCAAGAGGAATTGCCATCACAGTGGGCGGAAGTGGTGAATGAGGAGGCTGAGAAGTGAATAGATGGCAGATCACACAGGACACTGGGAGGCAAGTGACAGGCAAGTGACAGGGTTGTAATCTATTCTGAGTACTATGTGGCCCCTGGGGTAGGCATTTAGATGAAGAAGCTTCAGGATCTGATTTGATTTTTCAGAAAATTCCTCACACATTACCATGGTGAACGGAAAGGGAGCCATGTCTATACTATAGGAAGACTATACTATAGTTAGTAGACGCTGATGTCCTCTGAAGGAGATGATAAAGGCTTAAGTCTGAAGGTATCAGTAATGTTACAGCGTGGTTGACCAGGTACGGTGGCTCATGCCTAGAATCCTAGCAGTCTGGGAAGTGAAGTCAGGAAGATGCCTCGAGTTCAGCAGTTTAAGACTAGTCTGAGCAAATCAAGACCCAATGTCTACTAAAAATAGAAAAATGAGCCAAGTACGGCTGTGCATACTATAGTCCCAACTACATGGGAGGCTGAGGCAGAAAAACTGCTTGAACCCAGGAGTCTGAGGTTGGTGTGAGCTAGGCTGATGGCAGTTTAGCCTGGCAATAGAGTGAAACTCTGTCTTCACACACACACACACACACACACACACACACACGCACACACGCACACTACAATGAGATAAAAAGATGGCTATACAGCAATCGCAGTTTAGTGTTGGGAAGGGAAAAGACAGAGATGGGAATAGTACCCAGAGATTTATCTTGGGTAACTAAGAGGGGTGTATTTTCAATCATTCTGCGAGACATTTTAAAAAGGAAGAAAAATTGGGAAGGGGAGGAACAGAGAAGACAGCTCTTCCTTGGACATAGTGAGTGGCAGGTTCCTTAGCCAAGTGACCGTGTCCTACAGGCAACTGGATAAGCAGGTACAGATTGAAGAGAAGACTCTGGACTTGAATTACGGACATGAAATTCATTCTCAAATAAATGTCATAACACGGGAATAAGTGAAACTGCTCAGAGAAAATCACAAAGAAAGAAAATATTCCAAAGGCAGAATCCTAAGAAATGGGACATTTAAAGGGCACGCCAAAAAGGAAAGGAAACCTACAAAGGGACATTGTCAAAAGGTAGAAAGAAAATTTATTTACGTTATAAAAAGTATGTAGTAAAGAGATATTTTTGTATTGCATGTGGCTAATCTGCATTTTAAGAGTGTTACTGCAATATGTCAGGAATGAGTAAAAATAAACAGAGCACTGCCTGGAGGCAGAAATACCGGGAAAAATTAAGCTAAGGAATTGTGTTAATATATTAATTCTTTCATTGATTCTTTCAGAAACTTTCTATTAAGTGCTCATTGTGAAGTGCTGCAAAAGATGTTGCAGAAAATATAAACATAAATCAAACGTAGATTCTACTTTCAGGAGCTTAAACACCACGGTAAGAGATGAGACACATGCTTTAGTAAATAATTCGAGGTAGAACAGGACTGTTTCCTATGGAAAACACACTACAGAAAGTCAGAAAGGAAGAGGAAGAGGCGTACACAGCCTGGTTGCAGGAGCAAACACAACGCAGAGTGTCCGCAAACACATCTTATATCAATTTATAACATCCAGCTGGAGGAGTAAGGCAAGGTTTTCTGCAGCAGTTGCCATTTATCATTAATGAACATAGGAGAAGTTCTAGAATTCAAATACGAGAGAAAGGATTTGGATAAATAAGAGGCAGGTACATGGGCAGCAGCTACAGCAACTTAATCCGCAACAGAGACCTGAGGAATGTCGTCACATAAAGAGCGGTTCTCAGCCTGTGGGTCGCGTTTCTCAGCCTGTGGGTCGCGACCCCGTTTTAACAATGAAAATACACTGCGGCATTAGGAAGGTTGAGAATCACTGATTTAAAAATATTTTGAGCATGTATCTATATTGATCTCTAGTTAAAAGCTAAAGAAAATATATTTTTGTGACAGTGGCAGTTTTAGTGATCAAGTACTAAATACAGCCACGGTCACATCCATTTAACAATTTATAGTGTTCCAAAATTCTACTGAATATATTTATGTTTTATCCTCAACAACGTTAATGATCAAGACCGTTCTCTCTACATGTATGAACTGAGACTTGCTTGGTAAGATGTAATAAAATCTAATGTTCGCACTGCCCTACATCTCATATTTTTATGTGTTCTCCGCATTTTTCATAATGAATGTCCATAAATATTTTTAAGATAATTAAAATGTATGAAGCCCTTAAAGAAATCATAACCGGTGGTTGTGATTGCTAAAGATGAAAGTGTCTGAAAGAGCGAGTGTTGGGCATGTTTGTTGTCTCATACGTGGGGAGGGCTTTAGAATGAAATGACCGAGTTTTTCTAAACTGAAGGCTTTAGATGGAGGCTGTGCATATTAAGCAGACACACTCAGAACACACAGTGAAGGCTGTGAAGTAAACTGAGCCTTGAGTGGCCATGGGGCAGCCTACTTTCTGGCTTTGCATTCATGGTTTCTTCTGAAGTCAGTTGCTGACCCCCTGAATGACGCTGGTTTGTACTCTATAGAATATTTTAATAACATCTGTAGGCATATAGGGAGACTAATGGGAAAATGAAAATAAAAGACATCTTTGGAAGACACTCTCACCCAGTGGAAAGAGCTATATGGCATGTCCTGTATTTACTATCAAGAGTCTGTGTGCGTATAACCCTGCTCATTCACTTCCAGCAACTTCAACACGTTGCAAGTATAGATTCGTGTTATCAGGTAACTTTCAAAGTTACTAACTCAACATGTTTTTAATTTAAAATAGCACTAAGAGGGCATTAAATAGATAAATAATTATCATTTGATATACAAAGAATGCCCATTAATTTAGCTGTCTGAATTTCAAAATAGCCTAATACTTACTTCTTTTTGAATAAGGTATCCTTTGTGCCATCTTCTGAAAATAGCGTAGCAGAGAGTAATAATTTTAAATTCCTATAGATATAAAATAGAGAGTAATAAATTTAAATTCCTATAGATATTCTCTAAGGCCCATTTGTGTGGGCCTCTTGTATGTTACCTAATATATGACAGTACTTACATCTTGCTCCGTGTTGATGTGGGAATTTTTAATTATCATTTTTGGATACCTTCCTTGGTTATATACTGTAATCAAACATAGTCTGTCTAATGAGAAGTGATACAATTTCCCCTTTTGGCTATTTTACAATGAAAGCAACAAGGTGCCTCCCATGTCTTCCTCATAGGCCCTCCGCCAGCTCCTGTGGTTGCCGAGTGTGCCCCATGAGTGTCTGAAGGTGCAGCGAGAAGGCACTGGGCCCTGATGAGCTTCCACTTATCTTGAACATTCAACCAGTTTTGGTTTTCCACCTCAAGTTCAGTGACTTTCCTTAACACTCACAAAGTAAACTTGCTTCCAACACTTTAACTGAAGAGCGTCCCCCGGGGAAGTCTTAAAGACATTTTTTGATGTCATGAGTATTCACTGGGGCTGAAAAAGAGTTAACAGCTGATTCTAACACGCAGACATGAATTATTCCTGCCAGAAAGCACTTTACTATTACCTTTCACATCCCTATTCTAAGTTATTACAAATGTTTTAAAAATATCATAAATCTTGCTCAGAATTCTATTGGCTTTTAGAAAAATTAAGCTGTTTCTGTCACTGGGAAAACACAGGAACAAACGCTCACATATATTTACAAACATTCACCTATATGTGTCCAATGAATAGCTGGTCATGTTGAAGAATTTAACATGTGTGTGTGCTTGTGTGTATCGTCGGGCATATATATATGTGTGTACGTGTGTGTATACATATATAAGCATATGTGTATACATATACTTATAACAATTATCAGTAAGAAAATCAAAGTTGTTCATATGAAACACGCATATAGGACAAATGACTTCTTTTTTTAAAGATCCTTTGCTGTGTGACTGAAAATAAGAAGAGTTTACAGAAAGGACATTTGAGGTCATGTGTTCTACCAAAGCAACCCTGCTCAGCCATCTAAACTCTGACTTTCTGAGTTTAGAAAGTATATTTTGCATTCTTAGAGCAATCGGATCATGGATAATTTTTTTATTTTTATTATTTTTATTTTTATTTAATAATTTTATTAAATCATAATTGTGTACATTGGTGCAATCATAGGGCAGAATATGCTTCATATACAATCAGAAACATTTTGATCGTACTGTGAGAGATAGCCCTCATAGCATTTTCTTAATCACTATATAAAGACATTGATACTCTACATTTAATAAGTTTCACCAGTACCCTACTAAGATGCACCATAGGTGTTTTTTTTTTTTTTTTTTTAAAGACAGGGTCTTGCTCTATTGCCTGGGCTAGAGTTCAGTGGCCTGGTTATAGCTCACTGCAACCTCAAATTCCTGGGCTCAAGTGATCCTCCTGTCTCAGCCTCCAAAGTAGTAGGTGGGATTACAGGAATGTGACAACACCATACCAAGCTAATACTTTATATTCACACACAGAAGTATTTTGTAGAGACGGGGTCTCACTATGTTGCTGAGGCTGGTTGCAAGCTCCTGGCTTCAATTGATCTTCTTGCTTCACCCTCCTAAAGCGCTTAGGATTATAGGCAGGAGCCATCACACCCGTCCAGAATCCCCAGTCTTTTATAATGAGAGTAAGCAAACAGGCCTGAACTTTGCTCTGGAGAGAGGCATTCTCTTTATTTTACTACACAATAAACAGACTGCTCTCTGCTCCAAAAGGAAACGCTACCTCCATCTTTTCGGGCTATACAAATATTCTCACGGGGATGGTCTGGTTTAAAGGCTGCCAGTGCCTCTGCCAGCACAATGTGCTAAAACAAGCGATCTGTGTGGAGAAGCCTCCCAGCAGCGACTTCTCTGACTGGAGTCTCGACTGCTGTGTGCTTTCCTTTTTTTTTTTTTTTTTTTTTTTTGAGACAGAGCCTCAAGCTGTCACTCTGGATAGAGTGCTGTGGCATCCCAGCTCACAGCAACCTCCTATTCCTGGGCTCGAGCGAGTCTCCTGCCCCTGCCTCCCAAGTAACTGGGACCATAGGCGCCCGCCACAACACCCGGCCATTTTTTTTGGTTGCAGCCGTCATTGTTGTTTGGCGGGCCCGGGCTGGATTCGAACCTGTCAGCTCAGGTGTACGTGGCTGGCGCCTTAGCCTGTTGAGCCACAGGCGCCGAGCCATGTGCTTTGCTTTTAAAGTGAAGATGTTTGTTGCGACCCGAAAAGGAAGGCACTTTCCTTCGCTCCACTGGCTGCTCCTCGACTTGCGTTGCTGGGCCGTCCTCTTCTCCTGACCTCTGAATGATGGACGCTCCGGGCATCGGGCCTCCTCGTTCGCTTCTCTGCCCGCGATCGCCCTCCCGGTGATCTCATCCGATCGGGTCCTCCAATGGCCTCTCCACTGTCAACAACTGCAGATTCCCGGACCGTCCTCGGACTCCCCACCTACGTAACTGCCCGTTTGGATTTCCACCTGGATGTCTAACGCGTATTGTAAACTTTAGAGCCACGTCACACCTACGGAGTTCCTCAGTTTGGCCGACTGGAAACTGCCCTTCCAATTGCTCAGGCCAAACATGTCAGAGCCGTCCTTCACTCCTCCGCTTTCTCATACGTGGCCTTCCACACCCGGATCCAGCAGGACGTACTGCCGGCTTTGTCCTTACGGTGCATCTTACCACCTCGTCTCTCTCCCTGATTACTGAAACACGTTGCTAAATGAGCCGTAGCTCTTCCCGAATCCCTCCCCAGCACACGTGTGTGCGCGTGTACACGCACACACAAGTCAGATCCCTCCTCTTGGCACAAACTCTCCGCTGCATTTGCGAGGGCCGCTTCACCCCTGCTATCTCTCTGACCTCTTCTGCCATGACTTTGTCCCCCTAGTCACACTGGCCTTTCTGATGCTTGGGCAATCTTAGTCACACTGTACTAATTTCTCATTGCCCCTGTAAAAAATTACCATGAACTTTTCAACCAACACAGTCCAGAGATCAGACAGCTGCAAGAAGTCTCACCGGCCTAAAGTCAGGTATCGGCATCTTGGCTTGGGGCTCCTTCCTCCATCTTCAAAGTCGGTCATTCTAACCCCTGCTGTCAACATCACATCTCCTTCTCCTCTGTTCCCGGCTCTTCCTGAGTCCTTCTTATAAAGAGGATTGTGATTACACTGGGACCATTTGATTGGTCCAGGTAACCCCCCCATCAAGATCTTTAGTTTGATCACATTTGCAAAGTCTCTTTTGCCGTATAAAGTAACATTCACAGGTCTTAGGCATGTTTAGGGGGCCGTTAACTCAATCTACCACACCTGCTGCACCTCGGCCTGTGCACTGGCAACTCCCTTCACGTGGAACTCTCACCTCCTAGATACTCACATGGCTGATTCCCTCACCTTCTCCAAGTTTGCACTCAGGTGTCACCGTCTCAAAGAGGCTAACCATGACTGCCCTATTTAAAATGGCAGTAATCAACAATGCCTCGCCCCTGTGTTCCTCATCTCCTTTACTCCCTAACTTACCTGTTCTAGTTTATCTCATGGCCCTTATTCCCCTCCTGTGTACTAGATATTGACTGATTTATTGTCCATCTCCCCACACTAGGCTGCATGATCCACAAGGTCAACCACTTTGGTCTGCTTTGCCCATTGATGTACTTCAAACACATAAAACAGTACCTGACACATATTAGGAGTTCAATAAGTGTTTATTGACTAAATAAATGTCATCAATCTCACAAACCTGGGACACTAAAAGAAGGGAACATTTTTTAATGTCAAACAATGAAAGCTGAGACTTCCACTAACCCCTAGTCTTATTTTCAGAAGTGAAGTCCTTGCAGTATATTGTCCAGTAATAGATGCCAGTTCCTTTTTAAGAAGCCTGCTCTGCTGGGCACCATCATTTTCCATTGTGACCACTGTCCCCGGGACAATTCCTTATCCCAGGAAGGGCTTGTCTCCAGGCCTTCAAGGTACATCTTACCGCGTGCACTGCTGCCTCCCTGGCCTGATCCAGCATCATCTCTCTCAAAACCAGACTAACATTTTCAACAGAAACATGAGGATAACTAGGGGACAAACAAAACAAAGTGTCTTGGACTGTGAGTGGGGTCTAGAATAAACGACTGTGGCATTAATAATTAATTAGAGTTGATGGCATTTGCATTACTAAAATTCCTTCTCTGCCTGAAAGCAGGGCTCCCCAAAGAACTCAGTTTTCATAAACCCCCTCCCCAGGAGCAACTCATAACCCAATAGACACTGTCACAACACTCAGATCTCCACCTATTCTCCTAAGGGCCTGTTTATCTTTCCAAAAAGTTATTTTTCTTTCCACAAATGCCCTTTCTGCACACCCCTCCACCTAAAAAGTCATTCCTTTCTCCAAGCTGTTCCCCATCTTCTATTAAGGTGAAATACAATCCCCAAATTCTGTTCACTTCCTTGAGTCCTATTTTTCTGTGCACTTCTGCATAAAAATCCATCCTTTCTTTTGTCAGTTTATTTGTAGGCCTCCAAGAATAGAACATAAGAAGGTAGAGTAAAACTTTTTCTCCCCAACAGTTGCTATTTGAAGTGGTCACTCTTAGAACCTAAAAACGCAAAACCAACTTCAGAACTCCTATTTTGTTCCCATAAGGGGTAAGGCCAGCTCACCCCTTTCACTACAAAGCATATTCAGGAACATGTCTAGAACCCTATATAGTCCAAGCAAAATTATTGCCTGATTGAGAGAGAGAGCAGGAATCTAAAACTTTGCCTCTAAGAATTTTTATTTCTCTGCCCCAGAGCTGGCCTCCCGCAACAGTCATTTATGAGGGATCTATCATATTCAACCCATTCAGGGTCTAGTCTTGTCCTGAGAGCTATAAAAGAACAATCCATTATATTCCAATAAATGCACATTGTCCTAAAGTCTAGGCTATTCCATGTTATTTTATTTTCCTTTTTTTTTTTTTAAGAGACAGAGTCTTACTTTGTTACCCTCAATAGAGTACCGGGGTGTCACAGCTCACAGCAACCTCCAACTCCTGGGCTTAGGAGATTCTGTGGCCTCAGGCTCCCAGAGTAGCTGGAACTACAGGCACCCACCATAATGCCTGGCTATTTTTTGTTGCAGTTTGGCTGGGGCCGGGTTTGAACTGGCCACCCTCAGTAGATAGAGTCGCCACCCTTGGTATATGGGTCCAGCACTCTACCCACTGAGCCACAGGCACCCCCCGACCATTCCATTTTAAATAAAATTGTTTGTAGTGCTTTAGCAGAATAGTCCAGAAAAATAAGCTTCAACAATCTCAGTCAAATCCCTTTCAAGGTCATCTCCCAAGTTGGAGGTATCCATTTGCCAGGCAACTCTGCTACCAGAGTGGTGCCTCCCTTCCTGGTCTCGGACAAATGTTTGGGCAGTGACATGAGTGAGAGTTACACGTGCAATGCCCACGAGAACAAATGGTGATTTTCAGAAAATGTGGGTCTACATTTAAAAGGGGAAAAAATTCTCTGAAGAAAACATAAATGATGATGGGGGGCACTAAGCAAAGGTCTTCGTGGGTAATGGGAGGGAAGCTTGGCCTGAGGAACCAGGGAATCTGGAGACCCCATGAGAATGTGGGTATGAGGTAACACAGGTAACCAATGACCAATAGAAAGAGACAAGACTCAATGGCCAGTAGAAAAGGGCAATAATGCCTGGAGGTACCAAAAGGCCAATGAAAGAGTTGCAACCAATTTCAAATGGAGAGAAAGAGGGTATTTATGCATCTGCTCTGCCTTTGCACCATCCCTCTCACCTTCTCTCCATCATGAGAGGGACACGCTACCAGCTCTCTTTGGAAGAGCCCTAAACTTTCTCTTTGTTCTTAAATAAAATTTCTCTTTGTCACACTGAGACTTGTGCAGGTTACTTTGCTCTCTATTCACGCTGCCTGTGCTGCCCCAGTTTTATTTTCTGCTTCCATTCATTTTTGCTTTCAGTTACTGCCATGCCTCAGTTGAGCTTTCTTGCTCAGTGGGGTTCAGGGAACTGGGACCTCTCATCCTCAACAAAGGATACACTCAATTTTCATGACTATACGGAAGACACATCAGCTTCATGTGAAACATCTACTTCCAGATAACTGTACAACCCTAGGACTTCCCCACTCTTATAGGGGAAAAAAAGATCAACTTTTGAAAGAAGGTTTTAGTCAAGAAATTATCCCAAAACAAAAGAGCAGTTTACCCTCAAAGCTGAATTCAAATTGTCCCCAACAGGCACGGCGGTTTCTAGATTGCCAGGGTTTTTTAGCTTAAGAAAAAAAAAGTTGAAGTTAAGGTCCAGGCTACAGTCACCCAGTTTTATTAAATGACAAATAATGCTTTTTCTGGGGTGTTAAAACAATGTTTCAAAATGCAAGAAGAATTCTAAAATAGCAAAATCTTTCTAAAAGCCATTTTTTGAAACTCTGCAGAACCTTACTTGGGGAAATGAGTCTCCAAGGAGAAGTGGTTAAGTTGGACAGGGAGGACGAGAAGGGGTCTAGACCTGAAGGCTCACCAGGCAGCTAATGTCACCCTCTAAGAAAGGCCTTTTCTAGACACCTCATAACACCTTTCAACAATCACCTGAACACATACCAACACATACACTCACAGACACACTTCCTAAATTCTCTGCCTGGGGCAATGTCAATTATACCAACAAAAGACAGATTAATAAGAGAAAAGCACACAAATTTATTTAATATAAGTTTCATATGACACAGGAGCCTTTTTGTAAGGAAATGAAGACCCCTCCCAAATAGTTAAGCCTGAGCGTTGTTATGCTAGATTTAAGAAAGAGTGGAAAGTTGAGAAAATGAGACAGGGGGAAATCGTATGACCTAAGGGTAGTAAACCGAGGTAAGTTTAGCAAACTCTGGCCTTCATATTACCAGACGGAGAGGGTCCAGCTGCCTGGCACTGTCAGACAACAAGCAGAGACCAGGGAAGCTCCACCAAACTTTGTCAGAAGGCCAGCAAGTCTGGAGAACAGTGAGAGCAGCCTCTCCAAGATTGTTCCGGGCTTCCATTTTCAAAACCACAGTTTTAGACATGGATGTTTAAAGCAAACCCATGTTAACCCTTATCTTAAACAATAATAATTAGCATAACCTATGACCTATAATAAATAATAATTAGCATCACGCATGACCCAAAACAACATTCCAATTCAGATGTTAACCTAAATCAATTGCCCCAAACTACTCAAGACCTACACTTTAAAGTTAACGGTGAGTTTACAAAACAGCAATAATGGGAGATGTGAGGGAACGGTCACAGAGGACCTAAAGCCCCCAGCCAGTGGTCCCGTCACAGCCCTAGTCTGAATGACTCCATCTGATTCTCATTACATGCACCCTGGCTCAGATCTCTCCCCATCTTTGGAAATAAGGATTCTCCTTTCCTTGGAGAATAAGAAGGACACCTTTCACCTGAGGGTGTCATGATTTGCCTCAGGGAAGAAGAGGCGGTCAGAGGGTTCGTTCCACCCCTGCCGTTTCTATGACCCGCTTCACGGACAAGGGAAGGTCAGAGGGTTCTTCCTGCACCTGCTGTTTCTCAAATTCCTTCAGCTTAAAATACTCAGTGTTCCAAGGTGTCGTATTTTGGGACAGTGTGTTCTGAACCTGGCCACTAACCTTGTACTTTGTGGGATTTATTTTCCTTTACACATATCACTACTAATGTTCTATTTATTTTACATATTTATCTTGCTTTGATTTGTTTCTAAGGCCTTGCCTACCAGCATGTGAGCTCCGTACGTGCAGTGCTTTTTATCACATTTATTTACTGTTTGTATCATTAGGGCCCAACCAGTGCCTAGTACGTGGAAAACACTCGATAAATATTTATTTAGATGGATACACTGATGAATGGAAAATACTGAAGGCCTGGAAAGCACAACATCAAATTCTGAATAGATTGACTATGCTAATAAAAGCACATATTTTTAATAAGTGGACACAGAATTTTTGCCTGTTTTAAAGTCTTTGGAATTTTTCCTTATAATGCATGACATATACAGGTGGCAAAGCATTTTAAAATAACACACCCTATGTACCCTTAGTGAATCCCCAACAATAAAATAAATAAATAAAATAAAACAAAATAAAATAACACATCCCAGTGCATATTAATCTCTCTATGCCAGCCAGTAAGTCCTCCAAGGGCAAAAACTGGATCTCAGGCCTTGGCAACACATAGCTCGGTAAGCACGAATCCTTAATATGCAGCTAATGAATAAATGAAATAAAACAGGACTTTTAGTTCCTACCAGAGTTCATAGTAGTCTACAAATTTTCCTACAAAATATCTGCTTCCGTTCCTTAAATATAAAATAGTCTTTGAATGTAAAAGATTGATTTTTGGAATTTAAAGTATTTTGAATACAGAGAAGTTAAACTTGTCCAAGGGAATATTTATTGTTTCCTCCAAGGAAATGTATACCTTTGGACACACGATCTGTGAGTTATATAATTATTAACTGTGAGTTATGTAATAATTTTCAAACTCTTATGAAGGAAAAGCAAACATTTTGACAGATTTACTTTAGGTTTGATGCTCCTTTCCTAAGGACACACCCCTGTATTTTAACCATGTTGTTGGAATAATTAGAAGATGAAAATAACCACAAATTACCATATGAAAAAAAATTCTTTCATGAACCAATGTCTTTAAAGTAGAGTTTTAAAGAGTCTGTTTCACAGAAGCAGCAAAATTGTCAAACTCCAAACTGGATATTGAATAAAGATTGTTAAAAAAAAAAAATTTAAATGTCAAATTATAAACTGTCTACTGGCATGCAGATAGCCATACAGAGCAATGAAATGGAATTCAGTGTTCAGAAATACAACTTGACATTTATGGTCAATTGATTTCAACAAGGCTGCCAAGACAATTCAATGGGAAAATAATAGACTTTTCAACAAATGGTGCTAACATAACTGGATATCCACATGGAAAAGAATGAGGTTGTATTCCTACCTCATACCACACACAAAAATTAACTCACAAACCATATATCCAGTAGGGGATTAATATCCAAGATATATAAGAAACTCAAAAAAGGCATAAGAAGAAGACGAATGGCCTGATTAAAAAATGGACGAAGGACCTGAACAAACATGTCTTAAAAGCTGTAGAAATAACCGACAGGTACATGAAAAAATGCTCAACGTCACTAATCATCAGAGATATGCAAATTAAAACTACAATGAGATATTTGCCCCATACCTGTTAGGATGGATATTATCAAAAAGAGGAAGGATAACAAGTGTTAGTAAGAATGCAAATAGAAGAAAAGTAACCCCTATACACTGGTGATAGGAAAGGAAACTAACACAGCCATTACGGAAACAGTATTGAGGTTCCTGCCGACCCCATATACTGAGGGTGGTGGGTTCAAACCCAGCCCCAGCCAAACTGAAACAAAAAAATAGCCAGGCATTGTGGTGGGCACCTATAGTCCCAGCTACTGGGGAGGCTGAGGCAAGAGAATCACCTAAGCCCAAGGAGTTGGAGGTTGCTGTGAGCTGTGATGCCACAGCACTCTATCGAGGGTTAATAAGTAAGACGCTGTCTCAAAAAAAAAAAAATTAAAAATAGAACTATCATATCACACAGTAATCCCACTACTGGGTATATATTAGTGGAAATCAATTATGTTAAAATGCGAGCTGCACTCCCATGCTCATTGTATACTAATCACAATAGCCAAGAGATGCAGTCAATATAAGTGTCCATCAATGGATGAATGGATAAAGAAAATGGAATATACACAATGGAATAGTATTCAGTCTTAAAACAGAAGGAAATCTTGTCATTTTAACATGAATAAACCTCTTGGACATTATGTTAAATGAAATAAGCCAGACACAGAAAGACAAATACCAGATGATCTCACTTACATGTATAATCTAAAAAAAGTAGAATTCATAGAATTAGAGAGTAGATTGGAGGCTAGGGGTTGGGGGGAGAGTTCAGGGAGACATTGGTCTAAAGATACAAAATTTCAGTTAGGCCAGAAAAATATGTTCGAGAGATCTGTTGTACAACATGGTGACTATCATTAATAACAATGTATTGTATGCCTGAAAACGGCTAAGATTTTGACTGTTCTTACCACAAAAGAAAAGTATGTGAAGAAATACATGTGTTGGCTTGGTGCCCGTAGCACAGTGGTTATGGTGCCAGCAACATACACCGGGGGTGGTGGGTTTGAATCCGGCCCGGGCCAGCTAAACAACAATGACAATGGCAATAAAAAATAGCTGGGCATTGTGGCGGGCGCCTGTAGTTCCAGCTACTTGAGAAGCTGAGGCAAGAGAATTGCTTAAGCCCAAGAGTTTGAGGTTGCTTTGTGCTGTGACATCAAGGCACTCTACTGAGGGCAACATAATGACACTCTGTCTCAAAAAAAAAGAAAGAAAGAAAGAAATACATGTGTTAATTAGCTTGATGCAGCCATTCCACAATGTACACATATCCTATGGCTTCATTGTTTGTCCCTTCTGAAACTCATGCTGAAACTCAATCTCCATTATACTAGTATTTTAAAAGGGAGAGAAATCTGACTATGGTATTTGAGAAGTGAAACATTTATGAGGCAATTAGGATTCGATGAAGTTATGAATGTGGGGCATTAGTAGCTTTATAAAAAAAAAACAAATGAAGCCTAAGCTAGCATGCTCAGCCATCTTGCCCTGTTGTGACATAGCACAAGACCCTCACTAGAAATCAACCAGATGCAGTTGTCCATCTTGGACTTCCCAGCCTTCGGAACTGTAAGAAGTAAATGTTTTCTTATGCTGGGCACAGTGGTTCATGCCTGTAATCCTAGCACTCTGGGAGGCCAAGGTGGGTGAATGGCTTGAGCTCAGGAGTTGAAGACCAGCCTGAGCAAGAGCAAGACCCAGTCTCTACAAATAGAAAAATGAGCTGGACATTGTAGCAGGCGCCTGTAGTCCCAGCTACTTGGGAAGCTGAGGCAAGAGAATCATTTGTATCCAAGAGTTTGAGGTTGCTGTGAGCCATGAGGCCATGGTACTCTACTGAGGGTAACAAAGTGAGACTCTGCTTCCAAAAAAAAAAAAATTGTTTTCTTTAAAAATTACCCAATCTCAGGTATTCACTCATAGAAACAGAAAATGACTATCACAATATATTTTAAAACATTATATAACATAAAGATATATAGTTTTTATTTTTTAATTTAAAAAATGCAACAATAGGCTCGGCACCGGTGGCTCAACGGGCTAAGGCGCCAGCCACATACACCTGAGCTGGTGGGTTCGAATCCAGCCCGGGCCCGCCAAAACAACAATGACGGCTGCAACCCTGAAATGGTAGGGCCTTGTGGTGGGCGCCTGTAGTCCCAGCTACTTGGAAGGCTGAGGCAAGAGAATCACTTAAGCTCAAGAGGTGGAGATTGCTGTGAGCTGTGATGCCATAGCACTCTACCAAGGGTGACATAGTGAGACTGTCTTAAAAAAAAAATGCAACAATACAGCATCAATAACAACAACAATTCTTTTTTCTGTGTTGCCCTTGGTAGAGTACATGTGTCACAGCTCACAGCAACCTCCAAGTCCTGGGCTTAAGCGGTTCTCTTGCCTCAGCCTCCCAAGAGCTGGGACTACATGTACTTACCTCAATGCCTGGCTATTTTTCTGTTGTAGTTTTGAGTGTTATTTAGCAGGCCCGGGCTGGGTTGGAACCCACCAGCCCTGGTGTATGTGGCTGGTGCCTTAAGCACTGAGCTGTGGGTGCCGAGCCAACAACAACAATTCTTAACAATAATAAATCACCAGTAGCTTCACAGGAACCATTAACTCAAAGTGGATCAAAGATATGAATGTAAGAGCTACAACCATAAAACTATGAGGAAAAATAATAGAAGAAAATCCTTGGAACCCTGGATTAAGCAATGAATTTTTTTTTTTGAGACAGAGTCTCATTATGTCACCCTCGGTAGAGTGCTGTGTCATCACAGCTCACAGCAACCTACAACTCTTGGGCTTAAGTGATCCTCTTGTCTCAGCCTCCCAAGAAGCTGGGACTACAGATGCCTGCCACAAAACCTGGTTATTTTTGGTTGCAGTTGTCATTGCTGTTTAGCAGGCCTGGACTGGGCTCAAACCCGACAGCCTTGGTGTATGTGGCTGGTGCCCTACTCACTGAGCTACAGGTGCCAAGCCAGGGAATGACTTTTAGATACAACACCAAAAACACAAACAATAACAACAACAATAAATAGATAAACCGGAGTTCATCAGAATTGAAAACTTTGATGCTTCAAAGGCCCAATCAAAGAAGCTAGAAAAACAACTCACATAATGGGACAAAATATATGCAAATTATACATCTGATAAAGGATATCTTAGTCTACTTCTGCTATTACAACTGACCACAGACTGAGTAATTTATAAGTGTAAATAGTAGAGATTTATTTCTCCTAGTTCTGAAGGCCAGGAAGTCCAAGGTCAAGGTGTCAGCAGATCTGGTATCTATCAGAGGTTCACTTTCCACTTCCAAGATGGCGTGTTCTTGCCATATCCTAACATGGCAGAAGACAGAAGGACAAAAGAGACTAAGCCTCTCACTTAACTTCTTTTATGTGGGCATCAATCCAATCCACGAAGGCAGAGCCCTCATGGTCTAGTCATCACCTAAGTTCCAACGTACGATTTTGGAGTGACATATAAATTCAAAAAATAGCAAAGAACTTATAAGCAGGATATATAAAGAACTCATTAATTCAACAGTAATAATTTCTCTTTTTAGACAAACAATTCAATTAAAAAATGGGAAAAGCATGTGAATACACATTTCTCCAAAGAAGACATACAGAGAGCTAATAAGTACGTGGAAAGATGTTCATCGCCTTCATTAAGGAAAAACAAATCAAAATCACAACGAGATTCCCCTTAACACACACAAGGTGGATAAAATCAAAATGTTAGGTAACAGCAAGCATTCGTGAGGATATGCAGATGCCAGAACCCTCAGGCACTGTTAACAGGAAGACCAAATGGTGTAGCCACTTTGGGAAATAATTTGTTTCTCAAAAATTTTGCCATGGAGTTACCCCATGATGCAGCAATTCTACTTCTAAGGTAACATCCAAGAGAAATGAAAAAAAATGCCAAAACTCCAACTTGTATTACGAATGTTCATAGAAGCATTATTCACTATGCCCAAAAAGTAGACACAACCCAAATGTCTATCTACTGATGAATAAACATTCTTGGTACATCCGTACAATGGAATATTATTCAGTCATAACAAGGAATGGAGTAGCAAGGCATGATGGATAAGCATCATGCCACACAAAAGAAGCCAGACACAGAAAGCTAAAAATTTCATGATTTCATTTATATGAAATGTCTACAATAGCCAAGTCCATAGAGAAAGACAGTGGATGCATGGTTGCCAGGGGATAGCAGAAAAGAGGAAAGAGGGATGATGGCTAATGGGTAAAGTGTTTCCTTTGAGGGTGATGAATATGTTCTAAAATTAGATAGCAGTAATAGCTGCCCAACTCCGTGTACTGAGCTGCATACTTTTAAAGGGCAAATTTTATGGTATGTGAATGGTGTCTCAGTAAAGCTATTATAAAAATATAAGGATTGTTTTTGGGGACAACCCAAACTGAATTTCACCTCAACCCTTTTTTGTAGATTTATGTATCTTTTTTTTTTGTAGATTTATGCTTTTTTTTTTCGAGACAGAGTCACACTTTGTTGCCCTCAGTAGAGTGCTGTGGCATCATAGCTCACATCAACCTCAAATTCTTAGGCTCAAGCCATCCTCTTGCCTCAGCCTCCCAAGTACCTGGGACTACAGGTGCCTTCCATGACACCAGCTATTTTTAGAGACGTGGTCTCGCTCTGGCTCAGGCTGGTCTCAAACCTGTGAGCTCAGGCAATCCACCTGCCTCAGCCTCCCAGTGTAGATTTATGCATCTTGAAACTTGAGAAACCTTAGCGATCATATTTTTCATTTTGTGTGAGAAAAAACAACTAGTAAACTGTTTTACTCTGACTAAATAAATGTAGCATATGAAACATCCTAACTTTCCTGTGAGGAGCAGATGAGCTAATATGAGACAAAATGTTTTGGAAAGAACTAGTTGTGGAAATATGGTGAATTACATTGTTGTCATTTTTTACAATGTTAAAAACCATAAAGAATAAAAGTGTGTGACCTTTTCTCTTTGGCTTCTCCACTAGCTGTGCACCTTTAACAGAATTTCAAATTATCTCTTCTACTCCCTTTAAGAGGGATTAGAATATTATACAAGAAGGCTTAAAAGCACATAGGAAAGAAAGCCTTGCTTCCCAAAAGTCTTCCATGATGAACTTGCTTCCTCTCCTCCTATCCCTTCTCAGAGAGGGGTTAGGGGAGAGAGGAAATCAATGTTCTATTTTTCAGTACTGTCAAAGGCTATAGCTAAATAGGTGAAAGTGAATGGGGATGATGTTGAATGAATATTAAAGCAGTAATCTGTGTATTTTTTCTTATATGAGCTTTTAATGGTAACATAGGAACAGGGTAAACAATAGACTTTCCTACTGAGGATTTACAAAGAATTTTACAATATTTGGAAAACAATTTAACATTAAAATTGAGAAGAAAATTTATGGAAATAGGCCTATGTGTTTCAAAAGAAAAGGAAAGGGGAAAAAAAGTTAGATTGCCAATTTAAATACTCAGTTCTTTTTTTTTTTTTTTTTTTTTTTTTTGAGAAAATAGCCACAAGCTGTCACCCTGGATATAGTGCCGTGGCATAACAGCACCCACCAACCACCAAATCCCAGGCTTAAGTGAGTCTCCTGCCTCTGCCTCCCAAGTAGCTGGGACTACAGGCACCCGCCACAATGCCCAGCCATTTTTTGGTTGCAACCATCATTGTTTGGCGGGCCAGGCTGGATTCAAACCCACCAGCTCAAGTGCACATGGCTGGTGCCCTAGCCCGTTGAGCCACAGGCGCCAAGCCTAAATACTCAGTTCTTAGTGAAAAACCATAACCTTGCAGTTCCTCCACCCTTCCAGCCAAGTTTTCATCCAGTTCTGGCGACATCACTAAAGAAAAAATGCTGAATCTCTGAAATGCTGAAGTCGCTAAAAGCAACTTCAAGGTGATAGTTAGTTTGCCTTATCCTGCCCCAAATCTCCTTCTCTGGACAACTTACCTAACAAAAAGCTGTTCAGATGTGTTTATTTTCACTTACCTGTTATGTTAGTTGGTCCTTGCTCCTAAAACAAAATACCACAGACTGGGTAACTTATAAAAAATAAAAATGTATTTCTCACAGCTCTGGAGACTAGGAAGCCCAAGATCAAGGTACCATAGTGCTGATGTCTGGTGAAGTCTCACTCTGCTTCCAGGTGGCACCTTATTGCTACGGTCTCCAGAGGCAAGAACTGCTGGTTCTCTCTTGGAGAAAGGGATGGAGGGGCAAAGGGTCTATCTTGTTCCCGCCAGCTC
The DNA here is from genome assembly GCA_963574655.1 of Perodicticus potto. Taxonomy (NCBI): domain Eukaryota; kingdom Metazoa; phylum Chordata; class Mammalia; order Primates; family Lorisidae; genus Perodicticus; species Perodicticus potto. The sequence goes on from CAUYRH010021773.1 coordinate 33,293, forward strand.
TTTTATAAGGGTATTCATCCATCCAGGAAGGAAGAGGGTTCATGGCCTAATCATGTTCTAAAGACCCCACCTCTTAATACTGTTGCATTGGGAATTAAGTTTTTGCATGAACTTTGAAAGGACACAAACACTCAAAGCAAAGCATACCTCTTCTAATATCTTTGCTCTGAGTCTGAAATTCCAGAAAACTATGTGTATAGAGCTGTGAGCTTAACTCTCTAGCTAACATGCAGACTTTGAAAGAAATATTCAAATATTTTATGATTCCAGTATAATGCAGCAACCTTCTAGAAAGTTTAGTACTCACCACAATGACTGAAATCTGCACCTCATGTTTGCAAGAAGACAAGGGAACATTTCCCACTGGATTCCTGAAATGACTCCTACGGAAAGTGTAGATTTACCTAGGCAACAACAACAACAAAAAACTGGTGTGAGGGAAGTCCCTTGTAAATGAGAAGTCCTGAATGGTAAAGTAGCCAGATCATGCTGAGCCATTTGGACGATGAGCAGCAATTGGACTTCATCCTACAGAGTACACCTTGCAAACCATTGAAGTGTTTATCACCCCTACTGACGATGCTAATTGCATAGTATCACCTTTTCTAAAATTCCTATACATTTCAGCTAGACTTTATGAGCTATTTTAAAGTGAGATATTTCTCACCAGAAACTTGAAAAATGTGACTTCAGGTAATTATGCTGTAAACCATTGCTCTGTGGCTGATTACACGCACTCCTGCTTGCTCTCTGTTTTATACGGATGCTTATTTGTTTTTGTCTGTGTTGCTTTGAGTGCCTATTTATGTTTATCAGTCTAAAGTTATACCCTATTACTACACTGATAAAAATCAATTTGGGAACTCATCATTAGACTCCAGTGATCTTGCTTGTTCCATACCAGATGATTCATTATGTACCACACATTGTTTTTCAGCCAAATCAATTCTAGACAGTTAAAAAGTTGGCCTTCTATAAACAGGAAACCAACCACTTGGGTAAACAAACAGCAAAGCTTCTTCCTTAATACAAAGAGCAGGAAGCTGATTACAATCCAGCCACATGCTGGGAATTTTGGTTCCCAGAGCAAGTGACAATATTACCCCAACATTTATTTAGAAGGGTGAATCATCAACCACATCAGGCCCATTTTCTTAAGGTACAAAGTCATCCTTTCAGTATCCATTATGGATTGATTCCAGAACCCTGCCCCCACCAACGATAGCTAAATATATGAACCCTCAAATCTTTTGCATAGAATGGTGTAGTATTCACATTTAACTTACACACACCCTCTTGTATAATTTAAATCATCTCTAGATTACTAATAATCCCAAATACAAGGTAAATGCTCTCTAAACAGTTGCTATACTGAATTGTTTAGGGAATAATGACAAGTAAAAAATCTGTCCATGTCCAGCACAAGTGCAACCATCCTTTTTATTTTTTCAAATATTTTTGATCCAAGTTTGGTTGAATTTATAGATGCAAAACCCACAACTATGAAGGGCTGATTCTATTCCAAGACAGATTGAAAGACATTAAGACTATAGCTAGACCTGACTTCTAGATTAAGAGTTTCTGATTTTTGGCATTCTCGTTAATACAATTACTACAGAACAAACATTTTCGTCATATAAATCATTCCTACTTTGTCATGATAATGTTTTATTTCAAAATTGCAAATACTTACCATAGTTACTGAAAGGAAAAGAGAAAACGTTCAGACACTCCTTTTGTTTGTGAGATAAAGCAGATCTAACTGCATACTACGTTGCACCTGTGTATTTTGGTTTTGTTTTGATCTCAAAACAAAGAAGTCATAGTTTCAGTAATGGAAAGTGCCTTAAAGATGAATTACCATTAAAGTCACAAGAACAATCCACTCCTGACATTCTCTTAAGCAACATTAATGAGCTAATAAACTGGTTCATTTGCGCTTATTACCCACAGAACTATTATTCTTATTTTGTGTTACTCTTTTGATACTGAGCCAAAACATCTCACTGAAAACCCAGGTATATTAGCAGAGTCTTACTGCTATTTCAGAGTGCTAAGAAAAGTAAAGATAAAGACCTCCCTATTTTCAGTGAAAAATACTATTCAGGCAGAGCCTTTTCATCTAAACCCTTTGAGGACTAAAATTGTTTTAGTCTCAATTAACTCATATTTAGATTGTCACCAAGAAAGACAGCAGCAAACTTTCTACCAGTTCTAAAAACAAAGCATTTTAAAAGCCCTCAATCTGACCCCTTAGCTCTTTACAAGACATCCCACTATTTATAAAGTTCAATGAAAATAAATTTTGTTCATCATATTCTACTGCTATGTAGACCATTAGTTTACAGATGTGTTTATTAAATCTCTGCAAGATTCTTTCAGACAGGAAATGCTTTCCTTCTTCCTGCAGCATCTCATCCACTGGGTAGATTTAAAAATAAAATTGGTCAATCACAGCACAGCTCAGAAGGAAAGCATACTGTTTTGTGGTTATAGAGCATCAGGCCTGCTGTAAAAGCAACGACTGTTTGGTTCTTTTGAAAGTGAACACTGAAGAGCTCACGAAGTGGATGACTCTGCAGTCTCTTAACAGGGGACACTGCTGTGAACGCAGCGCTCCACTTGCCTTCCGCCTAGAGAGAACTGTCCAGAGCAGTTGAAAAAGAAAGAGGTTCTTGTCAGAATCACATGAAGACAGAAAGCTGATGTCCGCAAATTAGTTCTCACACCCAGCTGCCTGTGGTTGTTATTCCCCACTTCTCTAAAATTGAGTCAATACCAGCCAGCAGAGATTTCAGGAGGGGATGTCTATCATGGTCAAATTTTGATTTTTTTTTTATTTATTTGTTTGAAGCACAAGCTTTCTTCCTAATATTCTTTGGATGCATTTAGCATAAAGGATACAGTAAAATTCATTAATTTTCATCTGATTCCATTTTCTTTTTAAATGTATTCCAGCATTTCATTTGAAAATATATTAGGAACTTCTAATTTTCCTACAATGTACATTGATTTCTTTCATACTCAGGAAAAGTAAACTAATAACAAAGAAATTATATTTGATTAACCAAACTGCTCTTTGGTTAATCTACTCTTGTAAGAAACAAGGAAAGACATTCATCTTCCTGGTTGTATTTCAAAATTTTCAAAACTTCACCTTTCCTTTTAAAAATGCTTCCTGCCAATTATTTTTATGTCATTAAGATTGCATGATCCCTTTTAAACATTTTCTCTAAGGAACTTGGACTGACCTTTCCCCCTAGGGCCTGGGCTTAATGAACATTTTCCCATCACAACCTCTTAGACTTGTTAAAAAGCCCCTCACAAGCTGACACTTCAGAGATAGTGATGTTGCCCTCAGAGCTCCATATTCAGAACAAAATTTCCTCAAACACATCAATTCTCAATATTTCAAGTACATGAGGGAAAAATTGGTATTTATTGCCCTAAAGCAAAATTAGTACTGCCTCAAAGTTAGTCATGTATTCCAAAGTCCATTCTAAACCTATAACAAGGTGGCATAGACATAAACAAGCTAATGTATCTAGGATAAATATTTAAACTTCTAATTTGAGATAATAGTTAATGAGCTATTTTCAGGAAGCTACACTATTAATACAGTTTTAAATACTTTGTAGGCAAGTGAATAATAACAGGGTTTTTAAAAATCCATTTCATTAGACCCCGGGTGCCTGATCCCTATGGACTCCAACCTTCTAATTTTGGAGTTAAGTTGTGATCTGGCCTTTCAACTTCCCTGGGCTGTTTGCTGTGGATAGACAAACAACAGTTTATAGACCAGTCAGCCCTGGCTCTCTCTCCTTCAGATACCATTTCCAGCCCAGAGCATGAGCACTTAACTTTAAAGCACTGGCATATAACTATCACAAAGAACTCCATCAAAACTGCTCTCGACGGTGTGGCTCAAGATTGGCCCTGACCCAACATAACCAAGTTGCACTTGCTTTCAAGTTTGGTCCAACAAACAGTTGGCAAGTGAGGGCTTTGGAGAAGCTTCCTGCTGTGCTGGATCACTTTTTGGCATTTGGGCATGTGTCTTTACAATTTTGGAGGCCACACTGAGTAGTTGTCTGACATTTTTAAAAAGTCTACAAGGGGCAAAATATCACATGAAATTATCTTTCTTAGTATTTCAAAGGCCCAGTCTGCTTGGTTGCTTTTAAATAGCGTCTTCTGACCCAATTAAATGCATTTGTTCATTCATTTAAAATTGTATTTCTTGATTCTACTATCCAATTTAAACCAGTTGTTCAAGATCGATGGGCAGCTAATTTTCATCTCTGCCGTTGTACACAGGGAAAAGCATGGTCCTTGTTAAAACGTATCTGTATTTATGTCTTTTGTGGATACTGCATAGCATCAGTCCAGAGAACCCAGCTGAATGGAGTAAGGTGCTAATGAGGCCAAGGTTGTGGATTTAATCTCTGCATGAGCCAATTAACTTCATTTAGACAAAACCACCATTCTACATATGCAGATTAAACTCCTAAACCCAGCCAGCCATGTAGAAGAACATGCCATTGAGCTCAAGGGAATATGAAGAGAAAGATTGTGAGGAGCTCAGGGCAAGTCACTACCATTGTTTAGAGAAAAGAAGAAAATTGGGGATCACTCATTCAGCAATAAATATCCCCCACGTATAGTGTACAATGTAATATACCAGGTAAGTGGTATGCAGGAAGAAAATTAAGGTGGGTAGAGAAGCTTCCAATGTAGCATCTAATTTCAGACAAAGAAATAAAGTCTAATACTAAGGTTAAGATATGTAAAAAAGAAACTATAATATAAGCAAGGAGTAATTAATAGGCATCCTATGATGGAAATTTGAAAAGCATCAGGGCCTTACAAAAGACAGAGAATTCATGTGTAGCTAATGTGATCAAAAATGACAATATGGAAAAAGTGAAATCTGGTCTGAAACTTACAGGAAAAACTGAGAGAAAATACCAGAAGGATAGAACAAAACTAGATACTGAATCTCAACTTTATCTTCTGAGAAACAAGGAATGATTTGAATTTTTTAATGCGGTAATGACCCCGTTAGAACTCTGAGTAACAAGCACATTGCAGAGTCATGGACGTCTGGATAAAAGCAGCTAAAATGACACTTTGATAGCTCATTTTTCGGGTCTCATTGAGAATAGAAACAGATTCAGGAAATACTAGGGAAATGGGAAAAGATAGGATTTGGCAACGGATCAGATAGAAAAAAATTACTGTAGGAAGGGAAATCAAAAATATGGGGAAAATAGTAATATCATTAACAGAAATAGGGTATAGAAATGAACGTGGGAAATTAACCAGGAAGAGTCAGGAAGGCAGATATGATGAATTTACATTTGTACAGACTGGGTTTGAAGTATTGGCAAAACATTCAAAGCCAAATTCAGACAGCACTCCATTGGTTGTACGTAGGGATAAGTCAGTATCATCAATTGTTACAGAAGAATAATGAAGAATGAAGAGAGAAAAATCTATGTGATTTGATAATAAGTAGACTTGGTAGTTCACCAAATATGTTTTCA
>CAUYRH010021775.1:0-44963 GCA_963574655.1 Perodicticus potto
CTTCCATTCTAGAGATACTTTGCTAAGGAGAACATGTTCCAGCTCCATCCATGTCAATATGAAAGAGGAAAAGTCACCATCCTTCTTTAAGGCTGCATAATATTCTATGGTATACATGTACCAAAGTTTATTGATCCATTCGGAAGTCATGGAAGAAGACTAAATGATTCTTAATTGAGGCCTGGTGGGGTGGCTCACGCCTGTAATCCTAACACTCTGGGAGGAGGGTTGATTGCTTGAGCTCAGGAGTTCAAGACCAGCCTGAATGAGAGTGAGTGAGACCCAGAATGAGACCTCATGTCCACTAAAAATAGAAAACTAACTCAGTGCCTGCAGCTCAACAGTTAGGGTGCCAACCACATACACCAGAGAGCTAGTGGGTTCAAACCCAGCCCTGGCCTGCCAAACAACAATGACAACTACAACCAAAAAATAGCCGGGCATTGTGGCAGGTGCCTGTAGTCCCAGCTACTTGGGAGGCTGAGGCAAGAGAATCACTTAAGCCCAAGAACTGGAGCTTGCTGTGAACTGTGATGCCACAGCACTGTACTGAGGCTGACACCTTGAGATTCTGTCTCAAAAATAAATAAATAAATAAATAAATAAATAAACAAATAAAATAAAAATAGAAAAACTAGCTAGGCACTGTGGTGGGTGCCTGTAGTTCCAGCTACTGTGGAGGCTGAGGCAATTGGATCACTTAAGCTCAGGAGTTTAAAGTTGCTATGAACTGTGATGACATGGTACTCTAGCCTGGGGCAACAGAGTGAGACTGTGTCTCAAAAATAAATAAATAAATAAATAAATAAATAAATAAATAAATAAATAAATAATTCTTAATTGAAATATCACCAATAGCAAATAATGAGAGATAATTGAAGCCAAGATAGATATATCATTCAAGAAATTATCTTAAGGTAAGGACAGCAATTTCCAATCATTAAATAGTGGACAGGGAAACATAGAAAGAGTAAATATTAATAATATGAACATAGCTAATATAAATAGAAAAAGAGTAATAAAGAGGATCAACAAGTCAAAGCTTTATTCTTTGAAAAATTGAATGACATTTGTCAACCCTTAGCAAGACTTATCAAAAAAGAAAGAATAAGTCCAAATAACCAATGTCAGGAAATAAAGATATTTTATAGACTAAGATCATGAGAGATTATAAAGAATAAGACATGCCAAAATTTTCATTATATAGATAAAATGGATAGCTAGAAAAACATGACCATATTAAATTGATAAAGGAAGAAACAGAAAATTTCAATAATCAATAATTATAAAGAATTTGATTTCATAATTAAATCCACACACATACACACAAAATCAGGTACACGAATGATTTTCCTTGTGAATTGTACCAAACATTTGGGGAGGAAATAATGCTAATTTTATACAAACTTTTTCAGAGAGTAGAAAAGACTAGAGTCACAGCTGGCACCAAAAAGGAAGTTAGTGAGGTTTTTCTAAATGTAATAACAGTTGTGCGATTTTCTATGATGGCATCATTAACAAATTGTGGAGTTATAAGAAAGTTTTTCTAAATAATAACAGCAAATTCTAATTAATCTTGCTAGAGGAAAGACTAAATTATCATTCTATCTTTTCATATTATCTTAGCTATGAGAAATTAGACAACAAAATCTTTGTCACGTGAATAGATCATCAGAGAACATCTAGGCCCATTCCAAAATAAAAAGGAATAAAATTATTATAGAAATATGTGATGAAGGTATTTAATAAAAAATTTTGTTTTCTGGATTTTTTTCACATGATTTATTTTTTGTCAATATTTTAAGATTTGTATTTTCCTATGATTCCTTTTTACATCCTAAATAAACATCTACTTTTTTCCCAATTTTTGATTTATAATCTATAGCGTCAGATCACACAAACTTGGACCTACATCTGTTCATAGGATTTTTTTTTTTTTTTTTAGACAGTGTCTCACTTTGTTGCCCTCGATAGAGTGCAGTGGCATCACAGCTCACAGCAACCTCCAGCTCCTGGGCTTAAGTGATTCTCTTGCCTCAGCCTCTAGAGTGGCTGGGACTACAGGCGTCCGCCACACCGCCCAGCTATTTTTTGGTTGCTGTTGTCATTGTTGTTTAGCCCAGGCCAGGTTCAAACCCGCCAGCCTTGGTGCATGTGGCCGGAGCCCTAACCACTGAGCTTGCACAGAGCCTGTTCATAGGATTTTTGACAATTATAACAGAATGTATGTAAAACATGAAGCATTGAGTCTGGCACTTTGAAAGCAGTGAATAAATACTAATGATGCTATTATAACATCATCAGAAACTAATTTCTCCAAAAACAATCATCTTGGAAATGGATGTTTATGCCATAACTTACAGGCTAGACAAAATGGTTTCTATTAACAGATGAAACGGACTGTTTTGTTCAGTTGAGAGAATCTCTTTGCTCCAGCTATTCCAGAGCCAGGAATCGCCTGACTACTCAGCCATAGTACAGAAGGGATTTCACTTCCCGCAGGAGGTGGGACTAACTTATCTTTCATGTTGCTCTGACACTGTAGTGCTTTATGGCTACACTTTCTTCTCTTGGTCAAGAGAAATCCTTTCCTGTGTGAAGGTTCTGGAGCCCCGAGGCCAGGGTTCTGGACATAACCAGAGAAGTCTCCACTCTGTGCCAGGGGCCTCTGTGTGCAGGCCTGAAAGGGCGGCTCTGGGATGGGATTCAACTGTGTCGCCAGAAGATTGAAAAATCCCTGATTCAAGCTTAGTTTAAAATTCTGTGAAGTGTTGCCTCGGTGCCTGTGGCTCAAGTGGCTAAGGAGCCAGCCCTATACACTTGAGCTGGTGGGTTCGAATCCAGCCTGGGCCCACCAAACAACAATGATGGCTGCAACCAAAAAAAAAAAAAATATATATATATATATAATATATATATACACATACATAGCCAGACGTTGTGGCAGGTGCCTGTAGTCCCAGCTACTTGGGAGGTGGAGGCAGGAGAATCTTTTGAGCCCAGGAATTAGAGGTTGCTGTGAGCTGTGATGCCACAGCACTCTACCCAGGGCGACAGCTTGAGACTCTGTCTCAAAAAAAAAAATTTCTGTGAAGCGCACACATCAGTTATAACTTGACCAGAACTGATTTGATCATTCTTTAAAATAACATTCTGTGGCAATATTTAATTTTTTAGCTAAATATCTATCTAACAACGTGTAGAGGCATTTTGCATATATTAATAAATCGCAAGCCTCTGAGATGTGTGCAGAGAACTCGCTCTGAACCTAAGCCTGTGTTTTTCATGCAACTGTTCTTTTTCCTCTCCCAGGTATGTGCCACCAAGAGAAATGCTTGTCACACAATAATGGTTTTCTGTCATTCCACAGGCAGTTAGTTTGATCAGAAATTAAAGTTAAATATAGGTTCAAAGGGGAAAAAAAGTAATATTTAACTTCAGAAGGATACATTTCCCTTTCAGCAATCTACAAAATGGCAAAGGAGCGTTGCAGTATTTCCCATGGCAGAGAGCAGTTCTCCTCAGGAGAAGGTTGGACACTACTTTGTTTTTACAAATTTGGGTCATTTATTTTCTTCGTTCGGCCTTTGCGGTGTTTCTTCTTTGATTAATGCAGATTTTGTAAAGCTCCTGTCTGAATACAGAGCTGCAATGAAATGGGCATGTGTGCGTTTGAAGTCTTTTATACTGGAACCTGTGAAAATCTCATACAGACAGGAGAAAAAAAATGGAAATATCTCACTGCGGAGGTGAGACTCCTGGCAACTCAGAGGATATTTTCCACATACTCTAGTGGAAATAGGGCTTTTTCTTCCCAGCATGTATTTCCCACATAATAAAACTAAATTTCCCTTCTTTGACAGGCTCACTTTATTGCTGGTTATCTGACTATATCCACACAAATTTAGAATATCTCATAAATTCATATGGTCACTGAACAAATGTGTCAAAGGGAATAAAAAGGTTCCACCTGGCAACATGGCCAGTACCTGGGTGGACAACTTTGCATGGCGGGCACCACTGTGGTTTGTCTTCATTTCCATATCTGTCCCTTTTTCAAGATAATATTTGTTCATTTATTGAATGTACTAAGGTGTTTGGGTGTCTCAATCACTGTGTTAGGTCCCGGGAAAGACTGCAAAAATATATAAGATCTAATTTCTTCTGTAAGGGTGACCATCTCAGTGAGCTTGACAGGAGGCACAGACAATGTGAACAAGGTGGATGGGGAAGGACGAGGCACATTTTACAGCATGGTTCTTCAACCTTTTTTATCTCACGGAGTGCTTGAACTTACAGAACTTACAGTAAAAGTTCCGCATCACCCTTAAATTATGTTGATTAAATAAGAGTAAAAAAAAAAGAAAAGAACATACCTACTGTGCTTTGAATTTCTTTGGAAAATAATTTAATTAATGATCTTTAAAAATTTTCAAGGCACACCCAAGATCCTGGCATGGCGCACCAATATACCATGGCACATTGGTTGAAAACAGCTACGTATAAGATGAAAGGAAATCACACCTTGAGTATAGATTTGGACTCATAAAATGTGTGCAAAATATAGCTTAACTTTTCTATAATTTGATATTTTTTAAATAATTTTTTGATATATTTTTTCTGTTGGGGGTGATGGAAAATTAATTTCAGTCTGTTGATAGCATTCTAATATTCCTCCTGAACTTCATTACATCCCAGGAAATGCAGTCTGTGCTAAAGCATTAGGCTGGGTCCTCCTTGGGTCCTTTTTGCTACGTTGCTATGGAATCATGCGGCATCCTCTGAGATTCCTGTAGTTCTGTGCACGGCTTGGACAGAGGTGCATGCACAACAGCGCTGTTTCCATTCTAGCTTTGCCACTTTCCAGCCATTCTTGGGGACACACATGTCATTCTCCTCTGCTGGGAGTCTCTAAGGTTCTCCCAGGCCCTCTGTGGACTTACCTGTGGATCACAAGGTGATTTCTCCTGTGGAATCATGCCTCCTTTCTGAGGATAGGCCCAGGAGGGGAGCTCAGTGCTTCCTTTCAGAGCTCATCTGGGCTTGTCCCTTTGAGACACAAATATATTCCTGTGACTGCCCTTTCATCTCTGCCTCCTTTCCCTTCAGAGGAACACCTGAGAGTTAAGGCTGGGATGTGCTAACTTATTCTTATGGTTTGTCCAGATGACTCTCTTTGTATTTTTCCAAGTTCTGAAAATCTTTCACACTCTCACTCTCTTTCTAGCTCTGCTTGGGAACATTACATCCCTAACTCCTTAAATACAGAAATCCTGAACCCTGCCTGCAATGGGCAGAAGGACCAACTCGGGGAAGAAAGGAAAAAAAAAGTCATGGGAATGATTTAATCATTGATTTATTTTTAGGAGAATATAATTTTAGACACATCAAGTTGGAAATCATTTCAAGAGATTAATATTGCAGCCTCTCCCCAAATGCAGGGATCATCTCTACACATGGGCAACTGGGTTTTGTGGGGAGGTCATAGTGCTTTCCTGGCTAAGTTTTCACATGAGGATTCCAATCTTCCTGCTCGTGGTGATTCAGTACCATCCTGCTAATTGCTGCCTGCAGGAACTTTACATGGATCTTCATCGCTTCATTTCTCTGCCTAAAAATTCTCCTTTGTGCTTAGATACTTTTTTCCATAGGTATTATCTTACTTTGGTGAGTACAACATATTTTGAATTGGTCCCTTAGTCTTTAGCCTTTTCTTGTCCAACCCCTTGTAGAACCTGTTGCTACAGTAAGCTGTCTATCCCTATGCTGGCACTCAAGGCTTACCAGAAACACCAACCCCCCATAGTTTAGTCCCTTTGAAGTAAAGGATTAACTAAGGACTCTGGGGTGTTCAAACCCCATCCGTGTTGCTGTCCACTAACCTACTTAGTCAATGACATAGAGGAAGCACTGCAGATGAAATGATTGATTTGAAAAGGGAAGACTGAAGCTCTCTCAGGCATTCAGCAACTACCCATCTTTACTAAGATTCTTATATACCCCCAATCATCAGATAACAATATCCAAGAATAAAGAACACAAAAGGTAACAAAAACTGTCATAAACATTCCTTGTTTGCATTAATACAGCAAAGCACCTACACACCTTTCTAAACTAAGACTATCTTATTTGAAGATAAACCACAAAGGTGCTGGGTTGTCTGTCATGTTTCCTTACTTCCCTATATGATTAACTGAAAGTTATTTTGTGTAAATTGAAGTAGGGAACAAAGTGCAATGGCCCACTGCCCCAGGCAGGTGATTAATGCCCAGCTGCAACTTGGCAGGGCCCTCTGGCACATTCTTTCCTTTAGGGCGTAGCTGCCTGCATTTTCAGCAAGGCCGCTTCTGCGAGCTGGGGGCGAATATCCCCCAAAACTCACATCTAGCTCAAGTACTAGAAATGTTCCTTCTCAGGGCCTCATACCTCAAGGAGCACAAATGAGACTGATTCACCTTACAAGGGTGCAGGGGACTGTGCCCCTTCATATCCATTCTAAAACAAGGCCAGCCCTTGATAGTTGCTTATAGATAACCTCCAAATCTTTGGACGATCCTGGCTGATAATAGGGTCTTTGTCTACCTGGAGGACTTGAGACACACCGGATAGCCCACACTAACGATGTGGCTTGTTGTGGCTGTCTTGGTCATGTTGCATTGTTCAGAGCTCTGGAGGACTGGAAACAGTAACAAATGTCACCATGCAGACACTCCATGCCTATGTTAGTAACTCCCAGTAAAAATTATGGACACTCAGGTTTGAGTGAGCATTTCTAGTAGGCAGTTCTCCAGGCCTCTTGTCACATATTGTTATTGGGAATGTTAGGCACTGTCTCTAGGACTCAATCGGAGGCTTGTCTGTAGTCTTTACTTCAATGTGCCTTGTGCACTTTATACCTTTTCTTATTTTATTCTGTAGGCTTTGTTATAGTGAGTGGAAAATATGAGTATAATAACATTTCTTGACTTCTGTGGGTCCTTCCAGCAGACTGTTGAAACTGAGAATGACCTTGGGATGGCTTGACACTCATATCTCTTTCCATATGCCCAACTTTTCACCCAAATGCAATGGTTTACTTTTTGGCATACTTCTTTTGGGCATTCCTATGACCAAGTATTTGTTTATCCTGTTTTTCCTCCGTAACATGTGAATGAGAGAGGTCAGAAGCATCACAGGAGAATGCTGTTGTCTCTGTTCCTATGGCATATTCTGTCACAGGCATGCAGAGATAAGTTTAAATCAATATGTTCAGAGATAAGTTTAAATAGGAATGTAAGGTCTCCTGCCTGGCCACGCTTCCAAACCTTTACCAATTTCTCTACAACTTTTGAATCTAAAGTCTCTTCTTGCTTTCATTTTTGTACAAATTTTTACTGAATCAATGTGAATCGTGTCTAAGTAACTTTAAGTTATTTTGCCTTTTAGTGTAGCAAACAGCATTCCTCATGACACCATGAGGGAATTTTTCATTCTCATCTCAGATCCATACCATATGCACAGGTGTGACAACTGTTTCTAAATGCTGGAAGCTTTAGACAATTTGAAGAAGTGGCTAAAGTCTCAGGCCTAGCAACCTCTGGGGCTGTGCAAATCTGAAGCCTGTGTGTGTTGTTCCTCTGGGCTATGAAATACACGTGTACATCTCTGCGTAGATTCTTTCTAGTGGAGAGAATCTTAAATATTCCCTATACAACTATGAATAATTGAGGGTTGAGCATTTTTGTGCTTTATTAAAATGTATCTTCATAGGAAAACTGTATGATTTTCTCTTACAGGAAATCTCAATTGTTGCAAACAAGCTATCATAACAACAGATCAAAGGCAAACAAGTAAATAATTTACATTCCTAAATAGCAGAGCCTGGAAATAGGCAGGTTTACATTGGAAATTCCTTAAGATCTCACATAAGGAAACTGCATAAATTATCAGTTGCTTTGCAGAAGCAGATGTATAATGTCACGAGAGCATTAAAGATAAAAGAGGGGTTAGTCAGCCTCCACGGCGGAGGTCTGGGATAAAACTGGAGTTCTCCCCGGTGGGCACCTGCGGTTTAGTGAATGCTGCAAGCTGCCTTTCATTGTTCTAGGGCAGCTTCTGTTTACCCTGAGTACTCCCAGATCAGGGGAATTTTGGAAGCAACCAGGTGGAAATGCTTCTGGTTTTAAATGGCATTGCAAACCTAAATGTGAATCTCAGAGGCCTAACCTTGGAATTCAGAATGAGCAGTTTCTTAGTCTCCCCTTTCCTAGGGGGACATTTCTATCTGTTCTCTCTCCTGACCACTAGCATGACCTAGAAAGTACACTTTTTAGAGAAATCCCATTTTCTCCCTCAATCCCTCCCTAAAGGTTAGAAACTTGTGTGGTACATTTGGTTCTAGGAATCAGGGGCACTAGTTTTACGATTTGACCCTACCATTTATATTAGATATGACCCCAGGGAAGTAATTAAAGAATTGCCCCTCTGCGTCTTCATCTATAAAATGAGCCATAACCTTCCTGCCTGCTTCACAAAGACACTGTGAAAATCAGCTACAGCGGTGGATTTGAAATACTCTTAGACACTAAGCTATGTATAAATGTAAGGCTTGTCTTTTCCATTCTTTCATTATTTTAAAAATATCATCCAATCTCTTTACCACCCAACACACACAATAGTGTATTCATGGTCTATAATGTAAGGGTGCTGTTAATATATTAGAGCTATGTCTGCCCATACAGTGACCTGCTTGTAGATAGGAACTGTGCTTTCTATGAAAAGCCAGAGGTAGCTGGCCAGCACTGGCCAACGGGCGAGGAAGTGGAGAGGGAAGGAGTCTCAGAGGAATTCCAGTCCACAGGCTGCAACTAGCATTTAACCCAGAGCTCTGAAAATGTATTCCTGAGAGCATTTTAGTTTCATGAGCTTGACTCAATTGTTTTTCTATTTTTCTTTTTGTTAATTTCAAAATATTAAGTTGGTAGAAAAGAGTTAGGTTACAAGGATTACTTTTGCGATGCTCCAGTCTCTGCTTTAGATGCTGCCCATCACCCAGATCGTGTTCATTGTGGCTATAAGGTAGGTTTTTGTCCTCCACCCCCCATCCTCTTCACCCCCACCCCTGGCTGATTTCTACTGAGTTTTACTTCCCTGTAAGTACTGTGTGTCCAGTGGCTAGATACAATTTAATAGTGAGTACACGTGGTGTTTATTTTTCTATTCTTGGGAAACTTCGAGATACTAATTAGGAGAATTGTCTCCAGTTCCATCCAGATTGTTGCAAAAGGCGTTTATTCGTCCCCCCCTTTTTTTTGAGAGAGAGAGAGAGTCTCACTTTGTAGCACTTGGTAGAGTGCTGTGGCATCATAGGTCACAGCAACCTCAAACTCTTGGGCTTAAGTGATTCTCTTGCCTCAGCCTCCCAAGTAGCTGGACTACAAGTAGCCGGCCACAACGCCTGGCTACTTTTTTAAAGATGAGGTCTCGCTCTGGCTTAGGCTGGTCTCAAAATCCTGAGCTCTGGCAATCCACCCACCTCCACCTCCCAGAATGTCATTTATCCTTTGTGATGGCTGAGTAGTACTCCCTGGTATACCTGGACCACATCTGATTAATCCACTCATGCCCCATGAATTGATGGGCACTAGAGTTGTTTCTCCATTTTTGAAATTGTGAATTGTATTGCAGTAAACATCGGATTGAGGTGTCTTTTTAATGAAAAGCCTTCTTTCCGTTTAGGTAGGTACCCAAAAGTGGGATGGCAAGATTCAATGGTAGGTCAACTTGCAGTTCTTTGAGGAATTTCCATACTGTTTTTCAGAGGGTTGTACTAATTTGCAGCCCCACCAGCACTATATAAGTGTTCCTTTCTCTCTACATCCGCCCCAGCATGCATTGTTCTTGGACTTTCTAATAGAAGCCACCCTAACTGGAGCAAGGTGATATTTCATTGTGGTTTAAATTTTCATTTCCCTCACGATTAATGACATCAAGCTTTACACATTTGTTGACCATTTATCTTTCTTCTTTTGAGAAGCTTCTGTCCTTTTCTCTACTTTTTAATAAGGTTGTTTTCCCCTTCTCTTGCTGATTTGTTTGAGTACTTTGTAAATTCTATTTATTAGCCCTTTGCTAACATGTAGCTTGCAAATATTCTGTAAGTTGTCTATTTGCAATGTTGATTATTTCCTAAGCTGTGCAAAAATTTTTAATTTAATCAAATCCCATTCATTAGTTTTTGTGGTTGCTATGATTTCTGTTGGGGTCTAAGTCATAAATTGTTTGCCTAGGCCAATATCTAGAAGAGGTTTACATATTTTTCCCCATAATTTGTATGTTTTCATGCCTACATTTAAGTATTTTATTTCTTTGAAATTATTTTTCTTGAGTGGTGAGAGTTAGAAGTCCTGTTTCATTCTTCTAAATGTGGCTATCTAATTTCCCAGCACCGTGTATTGAATAGAGCTTCTTTTCCCTGGTGTACATTATTGTTTGCTTTGTCGAGGATCTGTTGGCTGTTTATATTCTTTTTTTAAATGACCTTTATTTTGACAGATCAAAGCTGGAAAGAAATAGCAGCTGTGAGGCCAAAGAGGAGATAATTTTTCTGACTGGAGATAGCGTATATATGTGAAGCAATAAAAAAGAGGAAAAGACACAGGGGTTTCCCCCGATGTTGGTAGTCTGGTTATGAAACAAATATGCAATTAAGGCAAAAAGATGTTCACTATATAGGGGCCATAAACACCATGTTCAGGTTAGGGGTGGGGTCAGGAAAAGGGATCGGTGGAAGAAACGTAAGACGCCCCCCCGTAAGAGGGGTCTTATTGTAATGCTGGAGGAGAGATGCCAGAAAGGCTTCATGATGAAGATTATTCTAGAATGTCCAATATGAGTGTCAAGTCTGGAATCCCTGAGAAGGGACATTCCTGCTCTCATGAAAACCTGATGAAGCAAAGCAATAGTAAAAGAAGAGAGCAAACTGAAGTCCTCCCTTTAACTAGAACACAGACTCCCTGGACACTTCAAGGCAGCGGTAGCAAAGAATGGGGTGCTGCCTTCCTGGAACCATCGCCAATGGTCAGCTTTGTTATCTTACTTTTCTAGAGAACTGTTTTTGGGGTTGGGCATGGGGGCTCACACCTGTAATCCTAGTACTCTGGGAGACTGAGGTGGGTGGATTGCTTGAGCTCAAGAGTTCAAGACCAGCCTATACAAGAGCAAGATCCCATCTCTAAAAAAGAACTAGTCAGGCATTGTGGTGGGCACCTGTAGTCCCAGCTACTTGGGGGCTGAGGCGAGGGGATCTCTTGAGCCCAAGGTTTGAGTTTTCTATAAGCTATGAAGCCACAGTGTTAGAGCCCATGTAACCTATGGCTAGGAGGAGTGAGAGTTATAAGAAATACCTGTATAGCTCAATAATGGAGCACCTGGGTGGAAAGGGCATGGAGAGGGAGTTAGCTCCCCTAACAAGCATGAGAGCTTGGGAGATGAGAGCAGTGGCAAATTGGCAGTCTCTACACCTGTGGTGTTGAGGGCACAAGATTAGCTTACATTAGGCTGGAGGAGAAGGCAGTCAAGGGGCATGCACATTCTATCACGGACTTGCTTACTCTGACTGTCTCCTCTCCTGCCTGCAGAACAGCAGCACGGCGTCTCTCTGCTGAAGATCACCAAGCTCTGCTAAAGACTAAGATCTATCTTTCTAAGAAGACTGCTTTATTCTCTCTAAGACTCTCTCTCTCTCTCTCTCTCTCCGGCTGAAGGAGATGGCCCTCAGGCACCTAAGAGAAACTGAACCTGAGCAAGGTAATTTAGCACGTCCAGAACCTAGTTAAGCCGGGCCCGAGACCTGGCCAGTCCTGGGCCCTGACAAGTGGTGTCAGACGTGACCTGCAACACCACAGAGTTTGAGTTTGAGGTTGCTGTAAGCTATGATGCCACGGTATTCTACCCAGGGTGACAAAGTGAGACTGTCTAAAAAAGAAAGAACTGTTTTCTGCATTCTTGTATTAGTGACTCTTTTGGACTGCCTTGAGCTACACACGACTTTAAGTAGCACTGAGAGCATGGTGCAGATATGACTACAAAGTGTGTGCATGTGCGAGTGGTACTTTAAAAATGCCATTTGCAAAACAATTTGCTCTTCCATGTTTAACGCGTATTTATTAAACACTAATGGTATACTCAGAATAGCAATAGACTCTAGGGTTCTCCACCTTCCTGATGCCGTGACCCTTTAATACAATTCCTCATATTGTGGTGACCCCCAACAAGAAAATTATTTTCATTACTGCTTCATCACTGTAATTTTGCTACTGTTATGGATCGCGATGTAAATATCTGATATGCAGGCTGTATTTAGGCAACCCCTGTGAGAGGGCTTTTTGACCCTCAAAGGGCTCGTGACTCACAGGTTGAGAACTGCTGCTCTAGGGAATAGAGTAATGTTCAAGGCACATGGTGAGTTTATAATTTAGGCAATACCATTTCAGGGCTAAATTCTAGGAGATAGGGCTTTTGGGGGGCTATTTTATTCTTTTCACAGCATATTGGCAATTGTCTGGTGGGCTAAGCTAAAAGTTACATTTTCATAAAAAATCTCATTTCTTTGCACTGAGATAGGGCATTAAGAATTTAGGTGAAGACATAAACGTGAGCAGCACAGCAAGCTGCACCACCATGCATAGTAATTGAGGCCACAGGGAAAGCTTAAAATGCCACTGATTTATTGTGCACACAGGCGTCTCAAGCCTCTGATATGATAAGAAAGCAAAGTGGAGGCAGGCTGTGACTCGGGCAGGCAAATCGCCTTCTCTGGGAAACCGGGAGCTCCTCTGAAACTGTGATCTGAACCTCTACAGCTGCATGGGGTTGGGGAATTAATGAAATACAGATTCGGGTCAGGATAGGGATACAAGGGAGAGGGAGAAGGGCCCTGAGGGGGCTGTGAAAACATCCCCCCCACCCCGTGGCTGAAGGGAAGCCTGACGTCGTGGCATTTCCAGATTTGTGGTCAAGGGAAGTGGGTGTCTGTTGGTCGAATGGTCCATTTGACGCAAGTGGGTGTGCGTTGTGTAGGCTGGAATGAGGAGTACTTGTATAATTTTAGGTGGGATCAACGAGATGGAGACAGAGGACAGAAGCAAAAGGCCCTTATCTGTGGTCTCGAGGGACTCAGGCACCGTGGGGCCCTGGCCACCACAGTTAGAGCCGTGAGTTTTATAACTTCCCTGCTCATTATTTTGTGTTGTCCCTACGTGGTTCCCTCTAGTCACTGGCAGTATAACTTCTCAAAGGAAGAAGTGTATTTCCCTTCAGAGGAAATAGGGATATTAAATCTCCCTCTGCAGCCCTGGTTTCCCCCTCTGCCCCCTTAGGAAAAAAAAAAGAAAAGGGTGGGTGGTGGCTGCTTGGGGAAGATGGGAAATCAGGTTGCCTTCCCGGGTCTTTTGCCTGGAAGGATGGGAGCTGGACACAGGCTCTGGGCTGAGCCCCTGGGAGAACCCCGAGGCTGGCCTTGCACTTGCTTCCAGAGGATATTTTCTTCTTCAACAATTTTGCATGTTGGTGTGCTTTCCTTTTTCTTTTGCCTTGTACTCTGGGCATGCCCAGCTCTGTCCTTGCTTTTCTCTGTCCTACTCTGTATCTTGGGGCGATTGACCCCAAAGATGGTTACGTAGTCTCCTTTGCTGCCTGGATTCCAGTGGAGCTTGGCACATGCAAGGTGATTGCTTGAGATTGGAGGGTGGCAGGCACCCCCTTCCTTTTCTCTCTGGGCACATCCTGAGCATGACCCTCCAGGGCCACATCTCCTGTGGATGGTCCTTCTCTAAGGTTCCACTGTTACTGGGCTTTTTATTTTTTTATTTTTTATTTTTGGTAGAG
Source organism: Perodicticus potto (assembly GCA_963574655.1). Classification (NCBI taxonomy): domain Eukaryota; kingdom Metazoa; phylum Chordata; class Mammalia; order Primates; family Lorisidae; genus Perodicticus; species Perodicticus potto. Next base: position 13,867 of record CAUYRH010021775.1, read on the forward strand.
ACAGTCTCACTTTATCGCCCTTGGTAGAGTGCCGTGGCATCACACAGCTCACAGTAACCTCCAGCTCTTGGGCTTAGGCGATTCTCTTGCTTCAGCCTCCCGAGTATTTGGGATTACAGGTGCCTGCCACAACACCTGGCTATTTTTTTGGTTGCAGTTTGGCAGGGGCCGGGTTTGAACCCGCCACCCTCGGTATATGGGACCGGTGCCCTTCCCATTGAGCCACAGGCGCCTACCGGGCATTGTTAATACTCCTTTCAGGCCTGGGAGATGGTGCTGGCTTCTCATCCTTGATCTTTCTTGCTGGCGCCGTCAACTTAGATCATCCCTTCATGAAAGTCTGAATGAGACGCTGCTTCTTGCCAGGACCCCCAAAGTACATTGTGAAAGCTACGTAAAGGTGGGCACTATATGTAATCATTGTTTTGTAACTTCCTCTCCTCTCCCAGGTATAGTCACGATCCTCACACTGAAGATACAAACAGATGCTTCTATTTTCAATTTCCCCTACCTGCAACCCATCATAACGTCTGGTTAGTTACTCTAACATATAACTTACACACATCTCATTCTTTCTACCTCTAATGCTGCACCACATTCCAAGTGGTATTAGTTATCATCTGGATTCTGTAATGGCCAGGACCCCCAGTGGGTCCCCTTGATGCTTCTCTAGGACCATATGTGTGGTCCAGCCTCTACCCAGAAGCCACAGTGATCTTTTAGAAATTCAGTCATAGAGGTCATGCTCTACTCAAATGTCTTCATAGGCTTACCCCTATGTTAAAATAAAATCAAAAATTATCGCCCAGCACAACAAAACTGCATGGTCTGGCCAGGCCTACCTCCTAGAACTCATCTGTCTTATCCAACAAGCCTTTGTCAGTCTTTTTGCACACGACAAACTTATTCCATCTGAAGGCAAAATCTGTGCATGGTACTGCCTCTTCCCCAGACCCTCCCATGGCCAGCTCCTTCTGGTCATTCCATTCTCAGCTCATACGTTCTCCAGCCACAAAGATGCTACATTAGAGTGGCTGGAAAAAGCTGTTTCCAGCCACTCTAATGTAGCACCTTCTTCCTGCCCATTCATTCTCCGGCACATCATTTCATTTTATTTTTTCATGGAATTTGTGTCCCGTCTCTATCTGAAAGTCTTTATATACTTATTATTGTTATTTCTGCTTTTTTGCTCGGAGTCTGAGTAAAATGAGAAGGTAAGATGTATGAGAGTAGTCTCACAGAGGAAATACTGTGACCCTGAAGGTCTCCCCAGCATATAGGAGTGCCCAGGCCTTAGTTACTGCTACACACACACAGAAAGAGAGAGAGAAATGAAAGATTTCAGATTAGCATTCTCTAAATGCTTTACATGGATTATTTAATTTAATCCTCAGGACAACCCCATTCATCAGCAGCTATTATTATCCTTGTTCTACGAATGAAGAAACTAAGCAGAGGGAAGGGAAATAAATTGTCAAAGGACATACCCAATTAGGAAGTAGCAGAGCCAAACTCTGAAATCTGGCCATCTGGCTCTCAGGCCTTTGCTCTTAACTGCTAAACTAGACAGCATGCTTACATTTATTCAATAGATTTACAAACACTTCCTTACCGCTTCTTCCGTTTAACACTTTGACTTTAGAAAGAAAGAAGCTATCTGCTTTTTAAATGTAGGATCCTACCTGCCCCCATGCTGAGGGATTCCACCCACCTTCTGAAAAAAGATCCTACGAGCCCCGGACAGCCAGTGAGGCACAAATTTCTTTCTTGAATATAAGCCTTTTGGGGAACATTTCCATAGAGCCCAGAAGTGCTCAGTCTGTGGTCTGCCAGAAATGTGGCCCACAACTTCATCACAGGAATATGTTTTTCCTCAACTTTCCATCATTAACTAATTCAGAGAACAGTTAATAAGTAGTTCTGTTGCAACAGACACCTCAGATGATGAGTAAGACAAAATTCTGGCTTTTGACGACCTCATAGGCTAGTGGGAAATCAACTCTACTCTTGGATACACTTTCTACTTGTTCAACTATTTGTCCTAAACCAATTAAAAATGAGCAAATAGACCAGTGAGTTGTTATCTGAATTAGCTCTGTGCCTGGATTGGGGGTATAATTTGGTCTCATGTTGAAGCCAGTCTCAGACTCATCCTGCATAGGGTTATTTTGACAGTACAGTTTTCATCTGTGAGGATGCTTTTATTGTCCCCTTGGAAGACCAGGCCATAGTTTCTGCCCATTTGGAAGCCCTCAGCAGCTCTTCAAAACTGCCCTTTCCTCTCCCCAGCTTCATCCCATTTTGACAACCAGCCCCTGGCATGGTTTTTTCATCATTAGAGCACATGGTGTTACAATATTCATCTTCTTCACTCTCTGGGTTCTAGAGGCGATTACCTACACCAGTCTTATTGCCTTTCCTAGTAAATCCATCACTTCCATTCATTAATTTCTTTCTCTCCCTGTCTTCCAATTACTTCCTGTTGGTCTATTTCACTCTATTACCCAAGAAACAAGTACAGACTTCCACATGGTGCAACACGTAAGTATCATCTTGCAGCCATGTGCAATAAAGTGTTTTAAAATGCAGGCAAGAAATGCACTGTTTTTATTCAGTGTCACTGCACCATAAGCTTATGGTGAAGTGTCTAATAATAACCTTCCTGTTCTGTTTTTTTTTTTCTTCTTGCTAGTCTTGTTACTCTCCAGGTTTCTCTCTGGAAATTTAAATAGCTGTGTTTCAGTTTCCTTGTCTCCAGATGAATTAGCTTTCAGGTATCCATGCTGAAGCTCATTTGGTCATTTCCTGCCTCTATTTCTAAGGACTGACGCCACTTTATGTTACTCGCCTTTCCTCCGTGGTTCTGCTATGCCTTTCACTTCAGCTTGATCTGCAAATTTAATTAGTGAGCTCCACATCCTATTTTAAAGAGAACATAAGATAATGTCAGTTCTCTGCAACAGCAGGTGGATAATAGAAACAGGAAGGAGGAAAGTTGTGCATTAAATTGCTGTCTGCAAAACAAGAAGCGGGAGGAATCAAAGAAGATGTGGAAGACGCAATGCAACAGCTGGGAATGTGACCTTACTGTAGCAAATGCCCCCCACATTTTTGCTGGGCTGTTTTGCACAGATGGTGGGGCAGCGTCTACTAGCACAGTTTCGAAGCAGAAATTCATAGAAAGATTGAGGTGTAGATGTGCACTCTATGTAGAAAAAGGCCTGGGGAGATGCAGCCTCAACTATGAATGAATTCTGCAATTTAATCTCTAGGAACAAACGTAACATCTGTCTTAGGTCAGGTTTCTGGGAATCAGATTCTGAGATGGGATTTTACTGGGGAGTACTCTCAGAAACAGCATATGTGAGAGAGTGAAGGCAGCAGGGCTGTGCAGAAGAGGAGTCAGACTGTCAGGTAGTACACACCAGGACCTCTGTGGACCCCACAGGCGGGTGGTGTTGGGCTGGATGACCCATCTCTGGGATTCTAGTTTGAGAAAAGGAGTTGAGTCTTTACATTTCCACATGGGCCAGTCAGGGGACTTTACCAGGCTCTAGAAGGAAAGCATAAATTTGGATGAGGCTGCTTTTTTCTGGGGAAGGTACATTTCTGGGAAAGGACTTAGCTGAGATTTGTTGCGGCCAGCTCTCCCTTCAGCTAGGAGAAGGAGCTTCTGCATCCTGAAAGAATTCGGGGCGGCACACCACACCCCCACTTCACACTTCATCACACCTTGCAAATTAGCAGCCACACTCGGCACAGCTGAACATCCCTATTCTGCACAAGGCCCCTCTCTTCTGCCCCCTGTGACTCAGCCGTCCTTTGGTCTTTATTACTCCTTCCCACTGTCCACTCTGGTTCTCATTTTATGTTGGACCGTCAGGTAGCGCACACCAGGACCTCTGCAGATCCCACGGGCTGTGTTGGACTGGAATGACCCGTCCCTGGGATTCTACTTTGAGAAAAGTAGCTGAGTCTTTACATTTCCACATGGGCCAGTCAGGGGACTTTACCAGGCTCTAGAAGAAAAGCAAAAATTTGGATGAAACATAAATTTAATATGAGCACATTCATTTGCACCTCAGCAAGTAATTAGTAATAGCCTATTATGATCTAGGTCTTCCAAAATATACTGTTTTTGACTCCTTTTTTTTTCTTTTTACTTCTCCCTCTCTCTGGGAAATCTTAGCCACTTGAAAGTTGCTTTTTACTTTTCTTCCAGTGATTTCCAATCCTTTAAGTCCACCTTTAGCATCACTCCTAAAGGAATAACCCAATTTCTAACTCTTGGCTAGGGTGCCTTGCAATGAATGTGCCCAATAATGGAGTCAGTAGCTTCCTTCTGCCCATCCAAACATATCTCATTGAGTGAAACACCACACAGCCCATCTCACAGGATGGAATACCCGGAGTTGTCTCAGATCTTGTGATTTTAAATATAATTCATGGACCAGCATGATATCACAGGGGAGCTTGTTGGAAGTGCAGAGTCTTATGCTTCACCCAGACCTACTGGCTCAGAATCTCCATTTTAATAAGAGCAAGGATTTATATGCACATCAAAGTTGGAAAAGCAAAGGTTTAAAACTTTCTTCTCCTCCAAACTCCACATCCAATAAATAACTAGTTCTATTTTTTTCTTTTAAGTGCTCTCTCTAGGATATCATAAGAACCTGCTAAGTGATCTTCCTGCCCACACTCTTTCCCATATAATTGATCCTTCAGACTTATGAACACTTACCATCCTTACACACATCCTGTCCTCTGACACAGACTTTGAACTGCTTCTACTGCCTAACGGGTAAAGTCCAAGTTCTAGCATGATGCTCGTACCCTACCTTTCTGTTTTTATCCTTCACTGTCCCCTTCCACATACACACCTGTAACTTTACTGGCTCACTCCTACATGAATACACATTCATTGTGTCATCTTTGTGATGTTTTGAAATGTTCAATTGCCTCCTTTTTTACTTACCAAATCTCACTTAGCCTTTACGATCCAGCCTTAATGCCCCATCTTCCCTCAAGTTTCCTGTCTGAAGTAATACCACAATACACTGGTCATCACTATTTTGCTAATTTTTCGTTCTACTTTGCATGGAGCCTAAGTCTTAGTACCCAGCCAAAGACTTAGCACATAGTAATAGGTTATAGTTGCTTAACAATGGGGACACATTCTGAGAAATGTGATTTTAGGCAACTTTATAGTCATCTGAGCATCAAAGAATATATATATATACACAATCCTAAATAGTATAACCTACCATACACTTAGGCTGTATGGTCGAGCCTAGGCTACAAGCCTGTATAGTATGTTAATACTGAGTAGCGTAGGCAACTGTGACATAAAGGCAAGTATTTGTATATCTAAGCACATCTATACATAGAAAATGTATAGTAAAAATACAGTGTTATAATATGGGACCACAATTATACATGTTTGCCATCATTGAGTTTAATGCTGTTATGCAGTGCATGACTGAATAAGTGTTTGTATTATAATTAAATAAATCCATGAATGAAATGACTAAATATCTATCATCAACAAAGTTTATACTCAGGTGTTCTATTTGACTGGAAAATTTTGTATCCCACAGATCTGCCAACTATAGTATCTAGATTTTCTGAGACAACTTCAGAAAATTTCAATTACTAATTTCAGTAAGTTTTCCAATTTTTCCATAAGTATAAATTTTATATTTGATTATGTACTTAAACTAGGGTCCTCATTTTCATGGTCTACAGGCTGTGTCACCTCTGAAGCAGGCCTTGGGCATGCTGCAAGGTTCCCATTCAGTGGTGGTGGGTTATGCTGGGCGGTGCACAGCAGGTGCTTCTGAGTTTCCCCATATTTTCCCCAAGTCTGGCTGCTTGCCTTAAACATCATGCCTGCTTCCCTTCCCTTTCTCTGCCTCTCCTCAGTTCCTACCACTGGAGTAGGGGAAGGAAGATCTATTTCCTTTTGCTAACCCTGTCTGAAGTGGCAGATTTGATCAATGAGACGCCGTGCCTGTCCAGGAAAGCCGGTTTGATTGTCCTCCTGTGGCTGTGCTGACAGCATTCAGCCTTTTATGAACTGAATAGTGAAGCACTCTTTGGAGCTCAGTTTCGGCAGTTTATGGTGGATTCCAGCTGCATGTTTTATGCCTGCTGTTGTTATATTGTTGCTATTAGTATTAATCTCTGGCTAGTTTATTTGCTGTGGATTTATAATGGCTTTGCATCGTAAAAATGAGAAAGAGAGTAAGCAACAGAGCAAACTTTCGATGCTGAAGAGGTCCAGATGAATGGGTGAAGACACTGCAGGCTAATCAAGACCTACATAGTTTTATAAACTAGCTGAGCTACTGCGGAAAGGAGGTGGACTTGAGTGATAACACTCGCCATGAAATAAGTTTTGTTGTTGTTTGTTTTTCCCTGTAGCAACAGAAAGACTCTTCCCTGGGTGATTACATCATTATGTAATAACCCTACATTAGGAGCCAGAGAACAACATGGAGCAAGATGACCTCTTTGGCTTAGGAACTATTTGATTTTTAATACTAGCTGTTAAAAGGGACCCTTCAGAACGTTTTCCTTGAAGACCTCCAATTACAGCCTAGGGTAGTGGCCATGTTCTTAGAACTCCATGTTCTATGATTTTCATAGCAAAGTATGTACCTCACATTCCTCTGAGTTTGACAGATACTGTAATTTTCTTGGCACACATGTTTTGCCTAAAAGTGAATGCATTTGTCAAACCAAGAAGAAACTAGTGATGGGTGCCACAAAAATAATTAGACAGACAATCCCCTCTTTGATAGGTGAGCTATTAAAAGAATTAAATTTTAAAATATAACCAGACTTCAACTGAATTAACATATTTTATTGAAATGCTTTAAAATTCTTTCCTGAAAACTCAAAATAAATAAATCAACTTTACTTAAGGAGCTATCCACAAAAGCGTACCTCTGTAATTTGTTTTCCCTTGATGAGACTGTCCAGCTACTAAGAACTTCGTTTATGGAAAAGATACTTATTATAGGAGTAATTAGAAATGTGATTGAAAGCGTTAAGTATAACAGGCATTTCGCGTGACTGCAAACTCTTACTCAGTCGTTAAGCTTCACATCTGTCTTTTCTTGGGTGAAACCTTTATGATCAGGTCCACCTTCTTTTGCCAGCCCCAGGCAGAGCTGACCGTTCTCCTTTTTTCTTCTTCATGGCATTTTTCACACTATAGAACAATAACAGTTGTTTTTATCATTCTGATGAGATTGTAAATTCTGTGTGGTGGCAGAATCATCACCATCTTCTTCATCATCACCTTGTCAAAACTAACATTTAGTGAATGCATCCCGTGCTAGAAGCCAACCATTATTATACGCAATTATATAAACTCTGAAGTGCTCATTTGAAGGTAAGAGTGCTGAGGCCTAGTTAGGTTTCACGAATACTACTTCCAACTGCCATCTGTCACCACAGGGAAGGCACTTGGTAATACTACTGAATGAACTTCCTCTTAGATAAATTCTACAGTCTATTGTTTAGATATAAAATTAGCTAGGTGGTTGAATACAAAGACCATGACTTTTTTTTCCCCAAAGACCATGACTTAAAAAATGTTCTTTCTTGCTTGTTCAATTTAAAAATGTTCTTTCTTACTTGTTCAATTTAATTCAATAAATACATAAATATATTTTATTTCTATGATTTTCCTGCTTATTGACAAAGTTGAGAATGGTCTAATGTTTCCTTCCTGGTAGGAGCATGTGTGAGAAGGTGAACTTTAGGGAGCACTGTCATTGTAACTATGAACTATATAATGTATATATACTGTCCTCTCAATTTTCAGCAACGACTTTAAAATTCACATCTGTTTTCTGACTCACTCATTGATGGATGCATTTATTGATTCAACATTCCTTGACTTAGACACAGTATTACAACCTAAGATATGACAGTGAAATAACAGAGAATAGATACTCTCAAACTACTTACAGTCTAGTGGAGAAAGTCTGATAAGGATAGGACAGAGCTTGATTAACACCATCAGAAAGGATAAGGAAAAAAGAAGCTATCTAAGTTTGTCTATGAGAATTCAGGAAAGGCTTCCTTTTATACTCAGACATCCCACTAAGGAAGATGGGAAGAAAAGAGAATGTAAGGGGCAGCGTCTATGGCTCAAAGAAGTAGGGCGCCAGCCCTATATGCTGGAGGTGGTGCGTTCAAACTCAGCCCTGGCCAAAAACTGCCAAAAAAAAAAAAAAAAGAGAGAGAGAGAGAAAGAGAGAGAGAATGTATAGAGACTAGCCCAGGAATAAGCATGTGCAAAGGTCTTATGGAATAACATGGCTAGGAAAATGCAAATAGGTACATATGACTTGAACATAAAGTCTGAGTATAGGCAGGGATGCAGAGAAATGGGGCAGAACATTAAGACTCTTGTATGGGGCCATGCTTTCAATTTCAACAAAGGAAAGGCAATGGGGAAGGATGAAGGAGGTGTAAGAAGGAGAGAATAAAGGAAACATTCTAATGTAGAATAAGCTGCCACAAGCAACTGATAGATTTTCTTTTTACCCTACAAGTACTTGCTGTTTCAAAACATTGGTTGTATCAGAGGGGCCCAGTTGTGGAGGCAGAGAGATCAGCTGGCAAAGAAGATGTTACAACCAGTATTGAGAAAGTAGAAATTAAAGAAGTAAGATTTATTTAGACTCTGTTTTCCTGACATTCTTCCTTAATTACCACCTAATGAGGGAAATGTTTGAAGTAAGTGTTTAGCACACTTAGACTCACTACTTAGCTTATGGAGTCTTCACTGTGGTTGTTTTATGTGATAAACACCTAATGGATAGCCTGCAAATGGTTCAGTGGAGATGGTAACTGCTTTGGAAAGAGACAGATTTGAGTTCAAATTATAGCTCTGCTACTTTTTAATTGGGTGGATTGGCATACCTGTTTCATGCAAGTTCTTAAAATAGGCAATTCATTCCCCTTCCAGAAGCCTCACCTCAACAGGACATCTGCTTATGTTTTTTTTTTTTTTTTTTTTTTTTGTAAAAGGGCAGCATTTTAGGATAGTTCTATCAAAAGAGGATTGAGATTAGAAAACAGTGAAGAGAATAGATTATAGCACAGGCATTTATGGTAAAGAGTATTCTTTGAAGGGTAATCTCCTTAGTCAAAATATTTGCTTCATAAAATACCTAAAGTACATAACTAAAGGCTACTTTTTCTATTATATGGTGAACTTTCATAATTGAATTTTAGTCCAATCTATTTTTATGACACTGTGCTGAATTCTTTCCATATGTAACACCATTCAGTCCTCACTGTGAGCACATGGGGTAGTTACTATGCATTCCTTTTGCAGATAAGAAAGCTTGGGCTCAGACAGGTGAGGGAGTAAGTGCCCCCAGAAGCACTGCGAGGGCTGAACTTCACCCTGACGTCATCAGGCTGTAAGGTCAAGTCTCTTCCAAGATACGTGGTGACCTTTTCCATGGAAGAAACACACAAGGCAAGGCACAGGAAGGAGACATTAGAGAAGTAAGATAATGTCCCTCTCTACCCTCAGAAAGTGTGGTGTGTGGACACAGCTAGGATGACTGGCAACCACTCTGCAGGGGCCGCTCTGTGTGGGCCCAACACAGACTGACTGTGGTGATGAAGATTCCAGTGTAACCTCGTCTCCCCTTGCCCTGTCCCCAGAAACGAAACACCATGGCTCTGCTGTCACCCTCTGGCAAGTTCTTTGGAAGACAACAGAGATGTGAGTTGGGCAAATGGGGTGTCATACACAGGCTGTCTCCGTGGAGGAGATTAGTGCTACTGTAGCAACCAGGACAGTGACATGGCTCTGAACAAGTTAACTGCCCAGCCAGGCAGTTCCACACACTCAGCCAGAGAGACTTGACTCCAACTTTCTGGCTACTGAAGGGAATAATCTAGTCTCCAGACAATTCCTGCAGAACCTCCTAGGGGAGGTTTGCCCAGCCTGGTTTGGTTGACCAAACAGTGTAATTAGCCAGGAATGTTCAGAAATAAGCATTCCTGAAAGAGAAATAAAGCTGTTGCTCATGGCTGCGCTTACCTGCAAATGGCACAGACTGCTCCTGGAAGAGCCGAGCAGGTTAACTAAAAGGAAGGGAGTAAAAGGAAAAAGATAGGTAAGTAACTCTCGATGAAGCATTTAAAGACTCAGTTTATTTCAGCAGGGTTGGCCCCTGGTCAATTTTTAAGTAAAGGTTGCCTCTTCCCAGCCTCTGGTTTCCATTAGAAGGGATTTTCCCTGAGCATGTCTGGCTTCTCTCCACGCCCCTTTCTGCACTCAGCACTCTGGGGAGGGTCAGCGCCTAATATGATTAGTAAATTTGTGAAGAAGAAAGCTCAGCTCAGCAACTCCTCTCGGGAACAAAGGCCCTGGGGTGGAGGGTGAGGATGGGGGGGTGGCTTCTTCACTGTCCACCCAGTCTGCAAATCTTACCTGCATGGGCCTGGGACTTGGCGGGGAGAGCAGTAACCTGGTCTGAGGTTGAGTGTTAAGGAGCCTGTTCATTAGTCATGAAGGGATAATTTCACCACTATCTTTCACTCATTTCTCAATCTGTGCAAGCTCAGGTGAGGAATAGAGTCATGAATTATTCTGGCTTGCTCAGAGGCCCTCATACCCTCAGGAAATAAATCAGATTATTATGTCCATGTGGAAGGGGAAAGGCGGAGGGGTAAGGATAGAGTCTCTGTCACCTCCATTGTTCATATAACCAGAGGAAGGGATTACCAAAGTTTGCTGTGGAATTGTCAGGTCATAGATATCGTTAAAAGTCATGCATGCGTTTGGGGAATTAAGCAAATAGGCATGATAACCATTACAAAAGTTGGCTGAGCTTGATCAGTCACTGGAAAAGCCTCCGTGGCCTCTGGAGATAGGTGTGGCAACTGGACAAACTCCCTCAGGCCGTGGGAGCACTTATAACTTCATAGATTACATGAGAAACTCTGGTAAAGAAGTGAATCGGAACCCTACTGTCACTGAACCTCACATTCACTTCAAATAAAACATTTCAAATGGAGTACCTTGGATACTAATAGAGAATTAATTGTATCTCCTTATTTTCATCTCCCCAGCCTCCTTTCTCGGCACCCTTACTCACCTAGCTGAGATCTGTGTTCCAGTATATTGTAGGAACAGACGCAGGACTGTAAGAAGTTTGGAGACCTGAATAGAGATGAAACGATAACAAAGCCAGGCTGCAGTCGGGTACCACCAATCACGCATGAGGCTCGTTAGAGTGTGGGGAAGGGCATCAAGACAGACGAAAGAGGGGAATTTCAGATCCTGTGGACCAGAGTCAGGCATCCACAACAGCTCCAGAGGCTCTGCAGTCCCGTCGGAGAAACCGAGATGTGCAGCCAGGGGCAGGATTTAAGAGCCTTGAATCTACCAGAATGTGGTTCTAAGAATTCTTCCTGGACTTTCCCAGTGCTCTGGTGTATTTTCCAGGGCCAAGTGCTCCCAGTTTCCCTCTGGGACTCTTAAAGCTGCCATTGATAAAAAGGAAAAGTAGCTATTTTATTAACGACAGCTTAGCTATTGCGGCAGTGTGGTGGCTCACGCCTGTAATCCCAGCACTGTGGGAGGCTGAGGTGGCAGGATTGCTTGAGCTCAGGAGTTCGAGGCTTGTCTGAGAGAGAGTGAAACACAACTCATGAAAAAAATGGAAAAATCCAGCTGGGTGCAGTAGCGAGTGCCTGTAATCCCAGTGGCCTCAGAGGGTGAGGAAATGAGTGAAAGATAGTGGGAAATTATCCCTTCACTGGGAAATGGGTGAAAGATAGTGGTGAAATTATTCCTTCATGACTAATGACAGCTCAGGTAGAGGATGCAGCCACATATGAGGCTCCTTAACACTCAACCTCAGACCAGGTTACTGCTCTCCCCGCCAAGTCCCCAGCCCACGCAAGTAAGATTTGCAGACTGGCTGGACAGTGAAGAAGCCACCCCCCATCCTCACCCTCCACCCCAGGGCCTTTGTTCCCGAGAGGAGTTGCTGAGCTGAGCTTTCTTCTTCACAAGTCTGAGTTTGCAGTGAGCTATGATGCCACCACACTCTGCTCAGGGCATAGGATGGAACTCTGCCCGGACAAAAACAACAAAAAAAGAAAAGTAGCTACTTTATACACTTACTGTCTTAATCAGTAACTATCCTTTGAGGCCCTGCTGGATATCAGATATAGATCTCGGCTAAGGGGAAAAGAAAAGAAAACTGGAATGTTTCCTGGTGGCCAATGAGGAAGGCACCATGTCCTCTGCCCGTGTGTGTGTGGTTGGTAATTTATAAACACTTAAACATCCTGTGATTTAATGGGTTGAGTTAAATTTTAACAACTTTAATTCTCAACATCATGGGAAGATACATAAGAACAATAGACGTCTGCATAATTTAGACCAAAGAAAGACACCACGTTATTTTATTGTTGAGAGTAATAAAAATTGCCCTAATCCTTCAGTGAGCAAATGACTCTGTGAGAGAAGTGGTGGGGGCGGGCAATGGTTTCAAGGAGAAGAGATTTGCTGGAAGTCACTAATGAAGACATGAAAATGTCAAAACACAATTGAAGACTTAAAACATATCCAAGGGCACAGATTGGGAAAAATGCATTTTCAAAGAAAATGCCACAGTGTAGGTATTGTGTAGAGCTGATAGTTATTGGAATATGAACAGTGGCTCTTGGTTATAAATTCAAGGGCGCCTACTCATAATGGTCACCAAGGGCTCTGTACATCCTGCCAATTGGCCAAATCTTCCTTTAGAAATTCGTATGGGGGAGGAATTGGCATAAAGAAGAGAGAGATTGGCACCTTCCTTCTTGCTGCTGTAACTTAAAAAGTCGGAGTTATTGTTAATGAAGGTCATGTAGCTAAGCTACCCATTTGCAAAGGAGATTTCCCAAGGGACATCCTGAATGGTAGGGTATCCAGGTCTCCACCTGCCCATCTGACTTATCTAGGTGAATTAGGGTACCCCCTTTGTCGAGGTACATAATTTGGTGAGCAGGTGAGTCCTCTGTGAGTCAAGGTGCTCTGACCTAGTGTGAGACTTGGTGAGTGGTGTCAGGGGCAGAATCCATCCCGCATCTGTTCTTGTTGATGGGCACGCGCTCTCAGTGACCGTCAACACAGATGTGGGAGGAAGTCTTGGAGAGGGCAAACCAGACAAGGTTCTCGGCAGAGAATCAGGAGACGACGGCAGCTGGAAAGCCCTGTTAAGATTTGGCGGGACACATGTGCACTCAAGTGTTGATCAACTAGCTCCAGATTAGTACTGTGGTGTTTGTTTGATGTTTCCATTTTTATAATATTTCACCTACAAGAATGATCTCTAGTTCCATCCAGTTTTTTAGAAAAGATACTAGGTCACTGATTTTTTATTAGCTGAGTGGTACTCCATGGGGTACGTATACCACACTTTATTAATCCACTCACGTATTGATAAGCACTTGGGAAGTCAAACTCAACAGAAATCAAGTAGGTGGGAGGGAAGGAGGGAGTAGGTGATTTCACACCTCACAGGAACATCGCCTACTGTCTGGGTGAAGGACACACTTACCAGTTTGACTTAAAGTGTGCAAAATCAAAGTAGGTAACCAAAATGTGTGTACTCCCATAATAGTCTAAAAAACCAGCAGTTAGGAAAGAAGAATTGGTGGGACAAAATGTAGCAGTAATTATTGGACTCTAATTCCTTAGAACATTATCCTGGTTAATTTCTTTCCCTTTACAGGTCGCTGATTATCTTTAAAGATCTTGCCAGTAATTTTTCCTAGCCTGGCCCACTTTAGCCTCCTGGGAGTCTCAGAAGAGCACAGCAAGGAGGACAGAGGGAAGCTCCTGGGTGCCTCTTTAAAAATTGAGAAGAGATTAAACCATTTTGGCTAACTCACTTCTTTCTTTGTTCAAGCTCTGGAGATTGTTGTCAATAAAACAAAAAATTTATACACATACTATTTAAGACCCTTTTCCAACTCTAAAGTCTGAGCTAAGCAGAGACAGATTTTCTATGATGACTGACTTATATGACAACTCTAAAATAAAATATAAACTATCCAGAAAAACACTGGCACATTTGTTAACAATATTTTTCTTTAATTGTGTTATGTGGCAAAGAGGTTTTTCTGTTCTTGTACATTTCTTAAACCCTAATTTATTCTATAAATATAATTTCTATTTTTGCTTCAATTTGTAGGAAGCCAAGCAAAAAGAGAGGCATAAATTATTTGATTTCCAGTCAATTCTCAGAAAGCCCACAGTTAACATAGCATGTATAAACATTTCTGTAGATTTTTGAGAGGTAATGCTTGTGCTAGCCAAAAGTGAGTGAGTGGCAAGACCTCAATCTATGACTCATGTTACAATGGTCTGAAATAATAAGTACTAGTTTTAAAATTGCAAACTCAATCTTTCAAAGTGGTTATTCAAGAAAAATAAAGAGATCTTGCTATTTCAGCAAAATGTATATTTTAAAGTTTCAGATAAACCATAGATAATTAGTCAAATGAGTTAAGGCCCCTTTTGGAGTGAAAGTCTCCCCAAAGGGAAGGTTTCTGATAACAGTAATATGGAAAATATACTTTTCTCCCATTCTAGAAAATTCTATTTACTATGCTCTGAGTAAAGACTACAAGGCTTAAAAAAACTTGACAAATGAGCATATTTTCAGAGGAATACTGAAATACACTCTGAGATGCTATACTTCAATTTGTGTTTGTTTAATTAGAGCTTTGGGTGATAAAGATATTCTAGAAATATAAGATAGTACCAATATTTCACACCATTTAAGAGCATTAGTGAGTATTTTTCAGAAAAGTAAAACTAGATAAATTTCCATCAAATATAACAAATTATTTACTTGAGATTCTTATTCCCCTAGGCCCAATTTTGAATAAATGACTACAGTCCGCATAGAAGGACCTGGAATATCTCTCTGTAAGCAACATGTTGAATTAATTATATTCTTCCAGCCATAAGAAATTAAGGAAAAAGAGAAACAAAAGCAAGGGGAATTAAAAGGAGAATACATTTAGCTCAAAAATATTTGACCTATTTTTGTAGTTACAAGTAGCATTTCTTAGAAAACTGAAAATAGGAATATAACATAACGTGAGGGCAACGAAATGGGAGCTAGATGTGCACGTGAA
The DNA here is from genome assembly GCA_963574655.1 of Perodicticus potto. Taxonomy (NCBI): domain Eukaryota; kingdom Metazoa; phylum Chordata; class Mammalia; order Primates; family Lorisidae; genus Perodicticus; species Perodicticus potto. The sequence goes on from CAUYRH010021775.1 coordinate 29,050, forward strand.
CTAGATCACCAAACACTGAAAATCTCCAGTCTCCATAAAGTTGGAAGCGGAGGATTCAGTCCCGGCCACAACGAGGCTGATGCCCTGTTGGAAGCAGCTCCACCATTTATCTGCTCTCACTCCTGATGTCTTGAGCTGTTTTTCTACAGTGTCTCCAATGTCACTTTCCTGGTTTACTCTGTAGGGGCCCAACTTGCTGCCCTTGGTTCTCTGATGGCTCTTTTCTGGTAATTGTATCCAAGGGATCTAGAAGAAAAAAAAAATATGATTTGGATTTCCTAAATTCTCTCAAATGATGTCAGTGGCGATAGGAAAGATGTGAGTTCCCCAAAATCTGTGTTTATCTTATTTTCTGTCTCTTGATGTTCTCTGATTAAAAAACAAACAATAGGGCAGTGCCTGTGGCTCAAAGGAGTAGGGCGCTGGCCCCATATGCCGGAGGTGGTGGGTTCAATCCCAGCCTCGGCCAAAAACTGCGAAAACAACAACAACAACAAACAGTGCTTCAGAGAGGACTTCTCTCATCAGTCCTTAGAGAATAGAATTCTGTCCTTCTTACCGTGCAAGTTCTAGTCACCCAAATGCAGCAAGAGCATTGGGTGGGAAGTGGAAGTCCCTGTCCTTCATGTTCCTTTGCAAGGAAGGGGTCATTAAGAAAAACCACCAGGCTCCCTCTTTTTCCTCCCCCATCTTTTGCCTCTTTTTTTTTATGTAGAGACAGAGTCTCACTTTTTCGCCCTCGGTAGAGTGCCATGGTGTCACACAGCTCACAGCAACCTCCAACTCCTGGGCTTAGGCGATTCTTTTGCCTCAGCCTCCCAAGTAACTGGGACTACAGGTGCCCACCACAACACCCGGCTATTTCTGTTTTTGCAGTTTGGCCGAGGCCGAAGTTGAACCCACCACCTTCAGTATATGGGGCAGGCACCCTACTTGATGAGCCACAGGCGCCACCCACTTCTGTGTTTTTATAAACAACAATAACAAGCATGGCCCTTTGTATTTCTTTACTGCTGTTCAAACATGCTTCATACCCACTATGTGATCTCATAACCGTACTAATTGCTAGAGCATTTAAGAAGCACTTTCCAGGGTCCTGGATCGAGCTGGTGATATTTGCAGGACACGGTCAGGTGTTCTGGTTCAAGGCCAGCTCTCCTTGGGCTTGCTGAGCGTGCAGCTACCTAGACAGATCAGTGGTGGCCGTGCCACGGGCCATTTCCACAGGCCATGGCAGTATCAATGAATTCCACAGCCACAGTGCTCTGGCTCACTCCGGGCACAACCAATCATGCTGGTGACCTTGGGTAAGTTACTAATCCTCTCAATGCCTTGATTTCTTCATCTGCAACATTAATAATTATCTCTTTTCCATTGCGTCATTGCAAGGACTAAATAATTATGTAAGAAACCTAGCAAAGTTCCTGAGACACACTAAGTATATTGGCTTTCTAGGGTGGGAATATTTCTAATCAGCTAGAATCATAGTCTACTTCTCACTCTCTCAGCTACAGGTGCAGAGAAAGACACAAAGAGCACACCCTGGATCAGTCTGGGCAGCACTGCTGCCAGGGTACCGGGCGAGGGACAAATGCCTCAAAATGACCAAGCTCTGAGCAAGGCGACATATGTTGGCAGATGACAGGAGAATTTACCGAAATCATGCAGAATGTGTACGCCATGACCGTCAGCTCTGGGATAGTGTGAAAAAATATTCTGCTGTGAGGCAAAAAATATTTCTGTTAATAACAAGGGGGTCTACATTTTTACTTTTCCCCTGGGGACGTGCACTTGAATTTATTTGCAGTATGGAATACAGTCCCATGTGCCATGAATCCGGATATGCCCAGCTTGCCTAAACCTTGTGTTCTATTACATATGGTTAAGTCATTGGTATAAATGTGTGTAAATTTACGCACTGTTGCACACGGACTCTGAGAGGTGTTCTTACCTCCCCGCTGTGTTTTAATCAGTCCTTGTTTACTTAGCATTCTTGGTTTTCCTCCACCATCTTCAGTCAACATCGAGATCAAGGCACTGAATAAAATCATTTGAAAAGCAAAAAGCTTCCCATATTTGGAATTTTCTCAGTGATCTTTTTAATTTCCACACAGTTTTCAGATAGTTCTTTTAGACTGGGAATGAGAGTAGGAAGTAGAGACTTTGACAAACAAGACCCTTCTTCACAGCTCCATATTTTTAAAGTTGCCTCACTTTCAAGAGGATGCTGGCTATAGAATGAATGATGGTATAACTTTTGTCAGAAAGGAAAGAAAATGGATATAGAAACAAAAAAGGAAGCAAACTAACAGGAGGTCGCAATATCAATCAGGTGGTCCTGAAAGAGAGTGATCTTCAGTCCTGGCGAGAACGTGCCTGGTGTGGCCTCTCTCGAGCTGAGCGGAGGGCAGGGCGGCAGTGCCTTCCCAGAAGAAGGGTACCAGGGTCGTTAAAGGTCGAGACACAAGCTATAATTCCTTTTGGAGAGGCTTTAGCAAAGAAATGCCCTGGAGGTCTCTGAATATTATAATATCTCTATTTTATTGATGATATCTCTGTGTCTGCAAAGATTCTACTATGTCTTTTAGTTGGGTATTTATGTTCCATTTGGTAGAAACAATCTCTTCCATTTGGAGATTCTGTTCCATTTGGGTAGGTCCCACTAGATTTTTTAAACTTAATTTTTATTAAATGATAACTGTATACATTTATATGACGATTTGGTGGAATGCTTAAATCAAACTAATTAACATAACCATCACCTCACTTACTTATTTCCGTGGTAAAGGAGAGATACATGAAATTTAATCGCCTGGTCAATCCTGTGCATTTTTTTCCGATAAATTCTTTTTTCCAACCTTAATAGTGAAAGGCATCTTTATTGATCAGAATTCCATTTAGAGCTTTAAAATTAAAGATCCTAATAAGACTTGAGCCTTTAGACATTCTGAGGTATAGAGATTAGCAGGTTAACAGGATACTAACCCAGATGACCAGCCTGGACTTCAGGTTGGACTGGGTTTGTGGAATCAGAGATTTTGAGCAAATGTGACCTAAATAATGTTAAGAATGAGTTCCAGGGCTGCCTAATCAAATAGGATGAGGACTGATTGAGCAGACTGTCAGGAGTTAGACATGTTTAGGGCTAAGAAGAAAATAAATAGTTAAGAATTTGGTCATAAATACAGCTTGAATTTTCTCATCCTCTTAATGGCAATGCTGATAGTACACACTTCATAGGGCCTTTATGAGAATTAATTAATTAATACAGAGCTCTTAGCAAAGTGTCTGTAACTAAATAATAGCACCTTTGTTTTTGTTTTTATCAGTATAACATTAATAATAATTATTATTAATTATTATGATCGAGGCAGTGCGGAAGAGAAAAACACCTTACAGTGATAAAATATTCCAAGAAGTTTTCAGTAACATTCAAAAATACTGCATATATTTAACCTTGCTTGTGTGAGGGAGACATGAGCAAATGGCAGAAGGGTTTTAAAAAATTTTATTTCCTACGGTACCAAAGATGAATTGGGAGTAAAACAGTAGACAGGATAACAGATGAAGAAATTTCAATGAGTCAGAAAAATGTAGCCCTGAGAGCTTTTACAGTTTTATACCAGGAAAGGCCTGAACTTTTTTTATTAATATTTTAGTCACATGCAATGCCTTCTAAGGGTCTCATTAAAAATAATGCCACTTGGGGTCACGCCTGTGGCTCAAAAGAGTAGGGTGCTGGCCCCATATGCCAGAGGTGGCAGGTTCAAACCCAGCCCCGGCCAAAAACTACGAAAAAAAAAATAATGCTAGTTGGCATAGTCCCCTTACCAAACGTAACCTGAGTTCAGCCTGAAACCTGGTCTTTTGTTTTGTTTGTCTATGAGCAAGAGACAGTAACTATTACTCAAAACTGAACATCTATAGAGTATCTTAAATAAGCATATCATTGTCAAAATACAGAGCTTCTGGAAGCCAACAGTCCCAAGATGAATAAAATCTTGGTGATGATGTTTGTGGTGATATTCACTGAAGTGGCCCACTGTCATGGGCTGAATTGTGTACCCCCCAAATTCACATGTGGGGTCCTAATTTCCAGTACCTCAGAAGGCAAATGCATTTGGAGATAAGGTCTTTAAAGTGGTAATTGAGTTCAAATGAGGCTGATAAGATGGGCCTAGAGTCCTTCTTTAAAGAATAGGAGCCACAGGGGTACCATCCAAAGGCCATGTGAAGACACAGCAAGGAGGTGGCCATTGCTGGTCAGGGAGAAAGGATTCAGGAGTAACTAAAGCTACCAACACCTTGATTATGGACTTTTAGCCTCAAGAATTAGGAGAAAGTAAATTGCTGTTCTTTAAGGTACCTGGTCTGTGTTATTTTATTAGGGCAGCCGTAGCAAATCAACACACCCACACCCACCCTTTCTCTACAAGTTCAGCCTGATCTTTCACATGATATGCAACCAGAAGTTCAAGAAATATGAAGGGCTCGGACTCCACCTCCCTTTATTTAGATTTTCCAGTCCCAAGGAGGACAAAGCAGTGGCACTGTCTGTGGGAGTCACAGGCTAATGTGTCAGGGGTCCTCAGAGTTAGACACGGGCTGTGGTCACTGAAACACATGACCCTATAGTGTAATTTCAACCCTCAAAAATAGGTTGAAGAAAAAATGATACAGCTATTTGGAAAGTCCTTGACTTTCCTGTCACTGACAAAAATACACACGAGTTTATGGGATGGACACACAAGTACTTAGAGTTCCACATCTTAGAAGCAAAACAAAAATAAAAAATGAGAAAAGAAAAAGAAAGCGTCCCATAGGGCTTATTCACTAAAACACCCAGAAGTCGCAAGGCATTGTCATCTATTGGAAACAGTAGGAAGTATATGAAAAGCCACCAAGAAGACTTGTGGTCACTCTTCCCCTCTCCCGTTCCCTCCCTCGCTCCCCCTAGTTATTGTTCTGGCCTTTCCTCTCTCTCTTTTCCCTGGACTAGTGCCGTTATGCACGGGGCTACTACTGAAAGATCTACCATCGGCCTCAGATGGTTCCTAGAACTGTAATCCTATTTTTCTAAAGCCTGCAGAGTGGTTTGAACCTACCATAACCACAAAAGTTTTCTGTACAACCTAACATTAAGAAGGAAAAAAAAGGATCAGTGAGGCTGGGGAATTCCAGCCTGTCTTTCTGGAAAACCCACCGAGGGGCTTACAAAGCCTGCACTTACCTCTCAACCCAGTCACCAGTGTGGTCTTGACTGCGATCCTGACAGGGGCCGTCACAGAGCTGCTGGCCATGCAACACTCACTGTCTATGGAAAAAGCAGTGGTTTGAGTAACACCGAGTCAGGCAGGGCTCTCAGTTGACAGAGTCTGGCTGGAAGTGCAGCCAGGCCTGGAAAAGAGCACGGCACTTCATCACATGTTTCATTGCTATTAATGTGGCGAAAAACATAGTCAGCTCTTCTCTTAAATCACGAAAGTCACAGGCAGCAACAGTTAATAGGGAATCCACATGTCAGCTCATCTGGGCTGTGTGCTAAGAGAAGCCAGAAGCAGCTCTGTGTTTCAATTAGGTGAGAGTGAGGTTGGTCTGGATGCTGTACGGCACCCCGTTCTTCCTCCCGGACCCCCACCCACCTGCCCTGCTTCTCTCATTAACATGAACTTGCAATTAAGACCCAGCACTCACTGGGCCCCAGTGGTCCTCTGGCCTGAGATGTGTCTGTGCCTTTTCCTGTCTCTGTGGAAATGCTGCTGCCCATTTGAAACTCCAGAAATAAACCTGTCAGCGTAAGCACATTAAATCATGAAATGATGAGGACAAAGCCGTGAACCAATCTTCTGTCCCAATAACAAACCTCCAGGGGCACATTCTCCTGTCAGGGAAGCTCTTTCCAAAGGTGTCCATCTTTGAAAATATTTTGCACTCTTGAAAAGTGAATTAGATTTTATTAAGTCTAAACGAAGTTTACTTTTATGTGTTTTCATCTATATTTTAATGTGATGTGAGTTGTTATTGATGGACGCGTCTCGGTCTCGTTTGAGTGTGAGGAAAATGATGATGCTTCTCAAACAGACATTTGAAAGTTTCCATTAACATGTTGAAGGCATCTGAGCAGTAAAAACCACCCTGCAGATATTTATGAACACGAGGCCCCTGCAGCTGAGAGGTCCACACACAGCAGACCTATGAAGGGAGGAATTAAATCAAAAGAGATGAATACGTGTCTGGTGTGGCGAAAACAAATGTACAAATGCATGAAGAATGTGAAAAGGCAGAGTACAGAGAAGGAACAAATCAGATCGCAAATCACAGCAGATCTGCAGGCATTCATTCTGTTGATGAAGAGTTTTGCTTCCAAGGATTTCGAGCCAAACATGTCATCAGCCACTTATTTAACAAATATTTATGGGGTACTTCCTAAGTGCCCTACCTTGGGATCCAATGATACATTCCTTATCTGAAGATTTCGCTGTCTGGTGGGTGAAACATTGACTTCACTGTGTCACAAAATGCTAGAGATGTGAAGAACTGTTGTCTACCAGCAAGTGGACCACTGAGGTTGGGCACTCGGCGGGGATGGTGGAGACACATGTATTGGGGAAGGCTTCCCAGGTAGGCAGCGAGATCTGAAAGAGAGAAGAATGAGAGGTCCAGTGTGGGTCGCAGAGGAGAGAACATCTGTGGGCGGGAAGGCAGAGCTGGGTGCAGAAGCGTGTATGTAAAGTCAGAGAGACTGGGAAGGTCTAGGGATGGCCCAAATCCCACCGGACAGGGGAGAACTTGCGGCACAGGCGGACATGAACCCTGGGAGGGGAGGCTGGGCTAGCTCCAGTGGAGGTGGTAGTGCCCCACCTTCTAGTCGTGGGAGCTTGCTGCAGTTTCTAAACTGACATCATCAGCTTCGGCTTCCTGGAAAGCCATTCTGGTGTAGAAGATGAACTGAAGCCAGCATGGGCACGAAAAGGAAGATTTTATAAAGGTTTGGAGCGGCTTACCACCCTTTCCCTTTCCTTCTTCGAGGGATGAGTTCCCACGGTCTGTGGCTAACCCCTCAGGAAATCGTGTCAGCTCTCTGTCTCCTGTTCTGAGGCTGTCTGCTCGTGCAGGCTCCTGCTTTATTGCTCTAAACTGTGTTATTCCCTGTGTCCTTAGGGAAGTGGCACAGCAAATAGAGAGCAGAGCAGAATGTGGGAGACATTCTGAAACACAGCCAGTAAATCATTTATCAGCCCAGTGCACTCACACCCCTCAATGACCAAAATCTGAAGATTGCAACACAGCCAGTAAATCATTTATCAGCCCAGTGCACTCACACCCCTCAATGACCAAAATCTGAAGATTGCAACACAGTCAGTAAATCATTTATCAGCCCAGTGCACTCACACCCCACAATGACCAAAATCTGAAGATTGCTCGGGTAACCTGCCTTAGTTTTTTTTATTTCTCCTTATCCAAGCCCAAGCTTTTAGAATGTTCATTTGTGTCTGATTTAATGGACACTTCTGTTTGTCACAGCTAGCTCAAGACCAATGGACTCAAGAATTCAAGTGTTTACTCTTTACCAAACTAACTTTTCCCCCTAGGGTTTGTGTAATGATCATGTTAACTTAGCCTTCATCTGTGAAATCAATCTATAATCACTCACACTTGCATATGAAAAGTGAAACACAACTATAGCCTAGGATGGAGGGAAGGGGAGAGAGACGGACAGGGAGAAGGTGGGTCGATAGAGGGAGGGTCAGTAGGGGGACCACACCTATGGAGCATATTGCAAGTACAAGTTGGATCTATTAGGTGTAGAACATAAATCTCTTAACGCTGTAATTGGATAAATGAGGTGAAAGCCATGTTGATTAGTAGGATGTAAGCACTCCAATTTGTACAAATAATAAACACATTGAATCCCAAAATGGCATAAATGTATTCATGATCTATGTACAAATGACTTAATAAAAAAAAAGTGGTCTTTAGAGAGTAGAGGTAAAAATATCATACTGCCCAAAGCTACAAGGAATACCTCCCAGCTACTATTATAAGTACTTTGCATGAATTTATTTAAGCCCACACTATTTAGGTAATTCTCACATATTGTCTCTTTCAATCCTTATAAACATACTCTATGATATGTATAAGTGTTATTGTTCCCATTTTATAGTTTCAGAAAATAATGTACTTTGCAATTTCAAGCAGGCGAGAAGATCCGTTGTGAAGGTTACCTTTTCTGTTTCTTACATATTCTATTCAACCAGAAAACTTCTATTAGAATCATAGATACATAAAATTCTAGATAGTCAGAATGAAAATAATTTTATATTTTTGACAGTCCCTCATACAAAGCTTTTGTATGTCTTCTAAGCCTAAATTACACAATTCTTTTAGCCATTCATCCACTTGAGCATCGGGCACATGGACTGTCTAGGTGTTCACACCAGCCATTCATCCATTTGAGCATTGGGCACATGGACTGTCTGGGTGTTCACTCCAGCCATTCATCCATTTAAGCATTGGGCACATGGACTGTCTGGGTGTTCACACCAGCCATTCATCCATTTGAGCATTGGGCAAATGGATTGTCTGGGTGTTCCCATAGTTAAATATGCTCTGTCTGTACTGATATCCTTCTAGCCTCAGTTTCAACACTTTAAAAGACAAGGAAGTCACCACCTCCTGAAGCAGCCTATTCTGTTGTGTATTTCGGTTGTGAGCTTTCTAATATTGAACTGAATCTATTTCCCTCCAACTTCTAGTCGCTGGTCATAGCACTCAGGAGACTGTCTAGGACAAGTTTTACATTTCTTCCACATGACAGTTCTTCCATTATTGGAAGAATATATATATTCAAAATACATAATCCTGTCCCCCATGTCTTTTCTTTCTTGGCTGTGTATCATTAATTTTTTATGTGGTTTGTCTCCCTAATATCTCAATGACTGTTCTCAGTTTGCTCATATTCAAACATATTCATCTTCATGAGCTTTTAAATGCAATGTTCAACGTTGTATACAAGTCTCTAAGCCCAATCTTGTCTGGGAAGGGTGGAAAGCTATTTCCATCTCCCTCCCCCTTGCCTTTGTTTTACACTCCTAGCATTTGCAATGCTGCACTTGTGTTGGTGTCGGTAACAAGGCAGCAAGAGGAGCAGAGACCCCAAGAGTGCAATTTTGTTGTTGTGCAATGAGTGTTTATTGAATGAATGAACAACTGAGTGAATAGATGCCCTGCTATTAAAAATATTCGACAAGAGCATGCTCGTCTTTCTAAATAGCATGAAACTAGAAGTAATTTTGGAGACTGTTTGCCTAATAAGCTCAAATTTTAGAAGAGAAAAGAATGACCAGAGAAGTCCGCAATTCACTGACGGTTACAAGCAGAGCTAAAGCTAACCATCAGGTCCACTGATGCCCCCTTCAGAGCTGGTGACTGAAAAGGCAACTCCAGGTCTCTTTGTGTTGCATGGAGGTGATGGCGGTGGGTCATGGCCAGCGTGTCTCACCCTCTCAAAGTTGGCTGTCTTGGACTCTTCTGGGGCCCTGGGAAAATCACAGGGAGTAGCTTTTGCAGCCGAGGCCTCACTTCTAGGTCAGGAGCTAATGCATTTGGACAGGGCTGCATTCGGGGCTGCTTTGGGCCCCAGCTAAGATCACTGCTGTGTACTCAGGCCTTTTTCTAGGGCCTACATAAAGCTCAAATATTGATTCAGCATCTCTCCTCTAAGATCTCCTAAGCTGCACTGGGAGAGGACTGACAAATAAGAAACAGCAAGGGTATACCCAGAGAATTATTCCAGGGAAATGAAATGAAGTGTTGGCAGCACAATGAAATAAATTCTGTTTTTGTTCTGCTCAAGCTCACCAAAAGGGAGGAAGGAAGCTGAGGCCATTAGCATTCTTAGAAAACAAGCAGTAATGGATGTCAGTGGCGGCTTTCTCCTGCGTGCGCTGCTCCTAGATGTGCCTGGTCTGATCACAGAAGAATTATGGCTCTCGTACCATAAACAGCACTGATCCATATCCTCCCTTGGAGACCGGGAGAGGGATTCTGCAATAGTATTTTATGGCTTGAAACAATGTATAATATAAGCCCCTAATCGGATGGTAATGGACAGATCTACTCTGTCAACCTGTACTATAGATTTGCCAACGACAACATGAAAAATGCTTACTGTGGTTAAACTCTGGCGAGGCACTATGTCACTCATTCCTCACAACAGGTATTATCACCATTTCACCACTTTTAAAATCTGATTTGTGTAATGCTAAAGCCCAGGCTCCAGCTTAACCCTGAGGTTAGTGCTTTGCATAACAGGTTAGAGAAATTAATGTTCTCCAGGTGTGGTTCCCTTTCTGTTTCAGGCAGAAAAGTTGCTTTCTACTCAACGTTCTTACACTCCACCCTTGACTCTGCCATCTGGACTTCATGCAGGTGCCTGCTGCATGGCACCTAAGAAGTTTTCTCGGACCTCCCCACCCATCGGAGTTTGCAGGGCACCTCCTTCATAGCCCTGAAATTGTATTTGTTGTGTTAATTACAATGTTTGCTTAAAATGCTTTTTCTCCTTCTGCTAAACTATGAGCTTCTTAAGGTCAAAGGGCTCTTGTGTGGAATTAGTAGATGTTCTTTGTGGATCTAACACATTGAACAAAAGATGGACTACAGACACGTGATGATTAATGGTTCTAATCACAGGCTGTGGCAGGTGTTTTAAAAGCTTAAATTCCTCCAGGGTGAAGGCCTTGTGTTCACCAGTATCCCCACAAAGCAGTTGACATTCTGACATGAGTAAATATGAACATAAAAGACTCAGAAAAATGCTTCCTTCCCACCTCAAAAAAGGAGACAAAACTCAGAGAAAATGAAAGTTATTCAAGGTGGAATCTTATAGTGGAAAAGAGGGAGACTGCCCTAGAGAGAGAGATCTGGGTTCAAATCACAGTGCAGTCATTCCCTGGCACTTGATGTAGAAAGTTAAGTATTGTCTCTAAAAGTCAGTTTCTTTATCTGAAAACTGGGGATAATGCCAGTTTTATAGTGCATTTGTGAGAATTATACACTGTGTGTAAGGGTCTTAGTGTGAGGCTCAGATCAAGGTGGGGAACGATAAATAGACCTGTTATTATGCAACTGCATGATATTCTTTTTTCCAACAAGTGTGTGAAAGTTTCTAATATCTCTCTCTTGAAAAATGCTTTGCTATTGAAATATATCCAGAATGTTCTCAATCTGATAACCAGTTGGAGGTGACGGATGTTTACAATTCCAAATCAATAAAATAAAATGTGGAACTAATTTTTTTCCAGGTTAAATTCTAGGCATATGTAAAGTCTTTTTCCACGTGAAAAAATCAATCAATAACTTGAACATACTGCATGTTATAGTTTATATTTTGTGATAATTTTATACTATGTTTTCTTTCCAAACTGTCAGCAAGTTAGGACAGAAATTGTCTCTAATTCACTTTTTGGGGAATTTTTATGTAGCACAATGCCTGGGCTATTATTTTTATCATAATTGTTCTTAAAAGTTTTATTTTAAATGTAATTATGTTTAATGCATATCACTCCTAAGAGATTGTAATAACCAGAGAGAATTAAGAGGGGAAAGGCAGCTACCCGACTACTACCGGTACTTAGCTAATTTTATCAGCTTCACATATTGGGACCTCTGCAAACTCTGGAGACAAGTGTTCCTTCCATAACTATCACTGTTCACCCTGTGGCAAGACCTGTTGTAGGGTCTGAGTCACAGAGGTGATTGCAGGGGGTCCCATGGCCATAGGCTGTGTCTTTGGCTCACCACTCTGTCCCCAATGTCAACCACAATGTCAGATTGCAAATGACCAGTGACTATTGGCCCTGGATTCCTTCTATCACCAATATGAGGAAAATAGAGTCATGGGAAAGGAAACCACAGGGCCTGTTTCCTAGTGACAGGTGGATGTGCCATTTGCCTTCCTCAGTGGTGGTTCTCAGACTTCAGAGTGCATGAAGCTCCCCTAGCGAAGTTATCAAGAGTGGTGTTGAGGATGGGGGAGACACCCCGTTAGGTGCTAAGAGAAGTTCTGACCCTGTAAGACAGCAGGCATGATATTTCGAGGTAATTTCAGTAACTCTGTAAAGCCCAGAAACAAGTCAGCAGGCTCATGGGTCACTCGGGAAGGCAGTCTTGGAAATATAGAAATGGAAATATGGTGGCCTATTGACATGATTAATGTGGCGTGGACCACAATCACTGGTCAGCATGCAAAGGAAGGACTTAGGATTCTGGGAGCCTGATTGACTAGAGCAAGGTAGGACCAGGGTCTGGGGAGTGCCAACCACACTCATCAGACAGAGTTCAGAAACCAGAGCTGGCACTCGAGATAGGGATGGTGAGCTGCTTCTTTTTCTATGCTCAAGCATCTCCTCAGTGGAGCTCATTCTTGCCTCTTGCATTGCACCTGTCATGCTGCCTCGCAGTGATCCATTTATAGTTCAGTCTCCCTCACTAAATTGGGAGTGACATGAGGGCATGGATTATGTATTATTATTATTGTTATTTGCCACCTGCATGTATCCAATACTTAGCTCAGAGCCTGGAACATCATATCTGTCCATTAACTGCTTACTAAATGATGGCATGAGTGGAAGGATGGGCCAAGTCTTGAATGATTTATTTTCTTCCTCTCTCCCTCATGTTGGGTGGGGTGTTTGAATGCCTGTGGCATGAAAACAGGGCCTGGAACAGGTATGAAACTTCTTGTGGGAATTAAGTGGTCACAGCTGTGGGGAAAGGTGAACCAGAGTGGCTGGGGGCAAAAGAAGAGAAACTTCGACTTTAGACACTGACAACTTGGTCGAATCTATCATTCTTTGCTTTCTTTTATCAGGAAAGTCACCAGAAGGGCCAAGAAGATGGGAAGGAAGGTGGAAAGGAAGGGGAGAAACAATTTTGTAGTATATTTTATGGAGTTACTTCATTCATATTTTAAACTTAATCCTTATGATATTCCTATAAAGTAGGTTCATTATTGCTCCTGTAGCAACATGTAAATGGAATAATTTTCTTAAAGTCACAGGAGCACTCCAGAGTAGCCTACAGCCAGGTCACTTGCTAGCAAGAGCTTATGTTAATTTGAGACCCTGGAGACAGGGATATTATGAATGCATTTGATGCTTGAAAAGGGGTGTCTGGGATCGTATTTTACATCAGCATACTTGACACAGGTAAGAGGAACAATAAGAAAGGGAAATCTTTTAGGATGACTTTTGTCAATTTTCAGATTATTTCTCAAAGATAATTCTAGATATTCTCATGGTTTCTGTGTAGTTTCTTTTTTTATTAAATCATAGCCATGTACATTAATGCAATTGTGGGGTATGATGTGAAATATTTTCATGAAACTGGTGAACATAGCCTTCATGGCATTTTCTTAGTTATTGTGTTAAGACATTTATATTCTACACCTAGTAAATTACCCTTGTACGATGCACCATAGGTGTGGTCCCACCAATTACCCTCCCTCCACCCATCCTCGCTCCTCCCCTCCACTCCCTTTCCCCTTCTTCTTGGCTATAATTGGGTTATAGATTTCATATGAAAGCTATAAATTTGTTTCATAGTAGGGCTGAGTACATTGGATACTTTTTCTTCCATTCTTGAGATACTTTGCTAAGAAGAATATGTTCCAGCTCCATCCATGTAAACATGAAAGAGGTAAAGTCTCCAAATTCTTTAAGGCTGCATTAATATTCCATGCTGTACAATTATCACAATTTATTAACCCATTCATGGGTCGATGGGCACTTGGGCTTCTTCCATGACTTAGTGATTATGAATTGTGCTGCAAAAAACATTCTGACACAAATATCTTTGTTACATATGATTTTTGGTCTTCTGGATATATACCTAGTAGAGGAATTGTAGGATGGAATGGCAGGTCTATTGTTAGATCCCTAAGTGTTCACCAAACATCCTTCCAAAAAGAACGTATTAGTTTGCATTCCCACCAGCAGTGTAGAAGTGTACCCTTTTCTCCACATCCATGCCAATATCTCTGGTTTTGGGATTTTGTGATGTGAGCTAATTTTACTGGAATTAGATGATATTTCAAAGTGGTTTTTATTTGCATTTCTCTGATGATTAAGGATGATGAGCATTTTTTCATATGTCTGTAGGCTGTGTGCCTGTCTTCTTCAGAGAAGTTTCTCTTCAAGTCCCTTCACCACCCTGAGATGGGATCATTTGTTCTTTTCTTGCTAATACGTTTGAGTTCTGTGTGAATTCTGGTTATTAAACCTTTGTTGGAGACATAAACTACAAATATCTTCTACCATTCTGAAGGCTATCTGGTTGTTTTACTTACTGTGTTCTTGGCTGTGCAGAGGCTTTTTAGTTTGATCAGATACCAGTAATGTATTTTTGGTGTTACTTCAATGGCCCAGGAGGTCCTCTTCATAAAATATTCTCCCAGGCCGATTTCTTCAAAAAATGCAGTGCAGTGTTTTCCCTGCACTTTCTTCCACTATGTTTATAATTTCCTGTCTTAAGTTTAAATTTTTAATCCAGTGAGAGTCTATCTTAGTTAATGCTGAAAAGTGTGGGTCCATTTTCAGTCTTCTACAGGTTGCCAGCCAGTTCACCCAGTACCATTTGTTAAATAGGGAATCCTTTCCCCACTGAATGTTTTTAATTGGCCTGTCAAAGATCAAATAATGGTAAGTAGCTGGGTTCATCTCCTGGTTCTCTATTCTGTTCCTTACATCTACCTCTCTGTATTTATGCCAGTACCATGCTGTTTTGATCACTATCAATTTATAGTATAGTCTGAGGCCCCCTGCTGAGGCAGCATAATTCCTCCTGCTTTGTTTTTATTTCTGAGTAATGTCTTGGCTACTTGAAGTTTTTTATGATTTCATCTAAGATGAAGTATTATTTTTTCAAGATCTTTAAAGTACGACAATGGAGCTTTAATAAGGATTGCATTAAAATTGTATATGGCTTTGGGTGATATGGACATTTTAACAATGTTGATTCTTCCCAGCCATGAGCATGGTCTGTTTTTCCATTTGTTAACATCTTCAGCTATTTCTTTTCTTAGAGTTTCATAGTTCTCTTTATAAAAAGCTTTCATGTCTTTTGTTAGGTAAACTCCCAAGTATTTCATCTTCTTTGGAACTACTGTGAATGGAATAGAGTCCTTGACTGTTTTTTCAGCTTGACTATTGTTGTTATATATAAAGGCTACAGATATATGAGTGTTGATTTTGTAACCTGAGACACTGCTGTATTCCTTGGTCCCCTCTAAGTTTTATAGTAGAATCCCTGTTGTTTTCCAGATATACAATCATAACATCTGCAAAGAATGAAAGTTTTATCTCTTCTGATCCTATATGGAATCCTTGATTGCCTTTTCTTTCCTAATTGAGATGGCTAAGACTTCTGTTACAATGTTAAACAGCAGTGGAAACAAGGCAACCTTGCCTGGTTCCTGATCTGAGTGGAAATGATTTCAATTTAACTCCATTCAATACGATATTGGTTGTGGGTTTGCTGTAGATGGCCTCTATCAGTTTAAGAAATGTCCCTTCTATAAACATTTTCTTAAGTGTTCTGACCTTAATCAAGGATGCTGGATATTATAAAAGCTTTTTCTGCATCAATTGAGAGAATCATATGGTCTTTGTTTTTTGTTTATGTATTGAATTATATTTGTAGATTTATGTATATTGAACCAACTTTGAGACCCTGAGATAAAACCCACTTGATTACGGTGTATAATTTGTTTAATGTGTTGCTGGATTCTGTTTGTTAGGATCTTGTTGAATATTTTTGCATCAATATTCATTAGTGATATTGGTCTATAATTTTCTTTTCTTGTTGGGTCTTTTCCTGGTTTGGGGATCAAGGTGATGTTTGCTTCATAGAAT
>CAUYRH010021781.1:0-16480 GCA_963574655.1 Perodicticus potto
GTCCCTCATCCACCTACTCAGTGACAAAGGATCGTGTGGTCACTGTCATCTATACAATAGTCACCCCCATGCTGAATCCTTTCATCTACAGCCTTAGGAATAAGGACATGAAACAGGCCTTGAGAAGCCTAACTAAAAGAACAGAATAGAATGTATATTTTTACTATCTATAGGAATTTATGCATCAATTCAATAATCATACATTAAGCACCTACTATTTGTAAGTACTATGCTCAACCTTGTGAGGAAAGCAAAATAATCATAGCTTCTGTCCTCAAAAGTACTTACAATTAGCGAAAGGGAGATTCTCAGCACCTTGATATAACAAATATTTGTCTTACTTTCTCATAAAAATTCTATGAATTGTGAATATAAATATCTTAAATTATAAAATAAATTCCCAATTTCTTCCTTCTTCTTCAGTGGACTATTGCTAAGATTAAATGATATAAGTATACTGAGACATATATAAATTATATATAAATGCTTAGAACAGCATATAGCAAGCTCATAATAAATGTCAATTAATATGATAATAGTATATGAAAATGTCTCTATGGTCCCTGTCCAACTAACATCCCATGTTTTGGAAGAGGGTGGGAAATAGTTATATTTTCATATATCCTCTCAGTTCAGCCTAAGTGCTTCTGGACATTCAGTATAATTATTCTACCTTTAGAACCTATCACTGTGTTGTCAGTTTCCTTAGGGACTCCTGGGAATATGGAGAAGGCCACCCCCAATTATTATCACACAATGAACACTGGCCCTCTTTTCCCCATTCCCACTCATCCATCTCAACTTCATTGCCTTTAAAATAATTTCACCACCAAAGCCATGGGGAGCACGGTCCAGTACTTCAAACATCTGAAAGACAAACTATGGCTAAATAATGTGAAGGAGACAAGTGAAAAAAGTTAAGAGGAAACTATAACTTTACATAGGAAGAAGTTAGGGGTTTAATATAAAAGAAGGGGAAATATACAACAGTTAAACTCAATAAGGAAAAAAAAGACGTGGTAGAATATAAAATGGAATTTAACTGATTAAGAATGTTTCCAAGTGTCTGTCATCACACAAGGTGCAGAAGGATGAAACAGTCACACCAATATGATGAAAAGTCCAGGGAGTCTGCTTTTTGTTTGAGGAGATACATGCCACTGGACCGCTGTGACATGATGTAAAGGGACTAGATAAGGTACACAATGGCTTTGGATTCCAATTCTGACTGCCATGATTTTTGTAACCTTCAACAAATTTATAAGCCTACTAAACCTCACTTATCTCACCTATTAAATGGAAATCATAACAGCAGCTAGTTTCATCAGGATTAAGTGAGATGACAACCTGTGTAAAGTGAGTAGCACACTACCCAGCCTTTTGTAAATGCTCAATAAAAGTTAGATATTATGATTCTGGCAGTGTCTGGAACTTTATAACTTGAGCCAAATAAATTAGTTTTTAGAAGACATAAAATAAGATTTGGAGGAGAGAGTAGAAGGAATCATTCAGTGGAGGTACGTAGACCCCGGTTCCAGGAGATCATTTTCCAAGATCAAAGTCAAGTCTCAGTGTAAGATTGCCTTCACACAGTGAGCAGCGGAGAGTAACGCATAAAGAACACAGGTGGTCACTTTTGAAGTACTCCCCTTGGCTATCTGGTGACTGTAGTAATATTCAGCAATGAGGTATGTAGCACTTTTTCTAGGATGAGTTTCCAAACTTAACTGACCTCATAAACAATTTTTGTAAATAGTGGCAAAAATATGACAACAAATCCAAATGTTCATTAACATTAGTATGGATAGATACATTATGGTACATCCCATGATGGAATGTAAGTCTACAATCATTGAGCTATATGTAATCCTGAAATCTAAAAATCAATGATAGCAGTTTTCATGGGGTTTCAGCAAACATATTTTGTAGCAAACCAAATCTGGATTGATATGTAGTCTATTCATTCCACATGGTATGAGTATTCATACGTCTACTTGCCAAAATATTACTGTTTTTATCACAGTGTGAAACCCCAGAACCCACTAGTGGTATCAAATAATATATTATGTACACACAACATTCTTTTCTGAGATCAGAAACATTCTAAGTTCCAAAATGAAAAACTCGAAAGGAATGACACGTATAGTGCAAACCTTCATTATATAGTGGTAAAAAAGAATAACCTATAGATACAAGTATCAACATGAATTCCAAAAACACTATACTGACTGAAAAAAGCTGAAGGATCCCATTCATGAGAAGGATAAAAATAGGCAAATATAAATAATACATGTTTTATGCATATATGCATAGATGATAAAACTATAAGAAAACTATTCCTGTATGTTTTAGGCAATTCTTTATTTTGCATGCATTTTGCAATTTTAAAAATCTATAGTGGGAGGCAAATATTAAAAACAATTGATCTCATGGAGACAGAAAATTGAATGACAGTTTATAGGCTTGGAAGGATAGCAGGGAAAGTGGGGAGGATAAAATGAAGATAATTAATGGATGCAAAAATACACTTAGATAGAATGAGCACTATTTGGTAGCATAACAAAGTGACTATGATCAACAATAAGTTATTGTATATGTTAAAATAACTAAAAGAGTAGAATTGAAATGTTCCTAACACAAAAACAGTGATAAATTCCTAAGGGGATGGATACCCCAATTACTCAGACTTCACTAATCCTCATTGTATGTGACCTATAAAGATATGCAACTATTATGCACCCATAATAATTGAAACTAAAAAATAAAAATAAATAAAAATGACAATTTAATATTGTATGCAGAAAACCTAGTTCTTATACAGATTTCAGCCATATTTCCACCTTCTGGAGTCCCGGGGAACAAATCCGATCACTTTTTCTACATGGCAGAACTGTAGGAATTTTGAAGGCAATAACTGTGTTGCCATTCCACATTGAATTTGTTCTATTCATTCACTAATATTTATTTTCAGAGAGATGATGGTTTTTCTTCATGAGGATTGGAATCTGATTAGAATATGGGGAGTCCATAGTGAGTTAAGGTGGGGAAAAGTACCCTCCCACTCCCTTGCCCAGGTGAAGGGTGCCAGTGCCTCAGACCTGGTCACTCTGAATCAAAAGTATTTCCAATACTGTGGCAATCAGGACTCCAGGGCCCAGAGGAGCAGCTGGGAGTTTGGACATCTGCCCTATCTTGTCTCAGACTAGGAGGTCTGGGATTGGATCCCACAAGACAATATATGTGAAAAGCCCACAGCTCTTCCTGACTCCTGCATCTGACAACAGGTCACTTCAATCTGAGTCTTCAGTTTATGCTGCTGTTAGGAAAGGACGAACACTGAGATCCCCACACACACACACCCTCAGTGCTCTTTGGGAGAAGGAGGAAAAGCAGACCAAAAGGAGACTGCAAGACCAACACCCAGTGAAGGGGACAGGACCTCAGGATGGCCAGAATTTCCAGGCAAGAGGTGAGAGTCCAGATGAAGCATTAGTCACACACACACACACACACAAACACAACACAGCTTCTCCCCATTCCTTCATCCTTTCCTCCCTCTCAGCCAAATACAACCTGACTCTGCTAATTACAAGAAAGACTTTGGTTTAAAATTCATGAACTCTCTGAGAATCCAGCCTGAATCAATGTACATCAGGCACTCCCAAGTTCCTGGCAACTACCAAGATACAGTAACCAAGTAATAACAGTGCCCAGGACCCTTGTAGTTTGCAAGGACAATTAATTCTCAGGCCACACTCAATCACGAGAGGCTTTCAGAATCATTCCTTGTCACTACTCATGCACAGTAACAGTCTCTATAACAACTGACAGGCCAGGCGGGGTGGCTCATGCCTGTAATCCTAGCATTCTGAGAGGCAGGGGGATTGCTTCAGCTCAGGAGTTTGAGACCAGCCTGAGCAAGAGGAAGACCCCATCTCTAAAAATAGCTGGGCATTGTGGCAGGTGCTTGTAGACCCACCCACTGAAGAAACTGAGGCAAAAGAATCACTTGAGCCGAAGAGTTAGAGGTTGCTGTGAGCTGTGACAACATGGCACTCTACAAATGGTGACAAAGTGAGACTCTGTGTCAAAAAAACACAACTCTGTAACAACTGATTGTGCAAGGTATCCAAGTAACAAAAATATATGTACACCCCCCCAAAATTTTAAAAACCAATTTCCCATAGATAAGGACCATGAAAACTGACATATAGGGTGACCAGTTATCCCAGTTACCCAGGGGATTCTCAGAATTCAGATTTTCCATTTTAAAGGCAGAAAAGTACTGGGTAAATGCAGAAGACTAGTTGTTCACCCCAGAAAACATCCTAATTTTGCAAACCCTTCTAAGGAAATAAGAATATCAAGAGAGGTTAATGTTGTATGGGCCTTAGATATAAGCCACTAATTATTATAGTTCTGCACAATCTTTATCTAATTGCATCCTTGCAATGCTATGAGGTAGGCATTGTTCTTACCCTCTTCAAGCAGATGCAGAAAATAAAGTCAGAAAGCTGGACCAACTTATTCAACATCACAGCCCAATAAAGATTTGTTAGACCCAGCGGGAATGTGTTTTATCACCACATCCAACGATATGACATTAACACGGGACAGGCTAGCAATGTCTACTCACCATCCAATTGCACCAATTAGAATCCCTCGTCTCAGATTTTACATCATAGGTCCTGAAAAAGTCTTCAGTTGATTCCAGCATTTTAATGCTTTCAACAGTTGTGTATGGCAGGTTTAAGTCTACGTATTTTCCTTTTTTTTATGAGACAGCGTCTCACTCTGTCACCCAGGCTGGAGTACAGTGGTGCAATCAAAGCTCACAGAAACCTGGTACTCCCAGGCTCAAGTGATCCTCCTACCTCAGCCTCCCCAAAAGCTGGGACAACAGGTATGCGCCGCCGCACCTAGACAACTTTTTTTCCTTTCTTTTCTTTCTTTCTTTTTTTTTTTTTTTCTTACCTCAGCCTCCCAAGTAGCTGGAACTACAGGTGTCCGCCACAACACCCAGCTCTTTTTTTGCTGTAGTTGTCATTGTTGTTTGGCAGCCGGGTTCGAACCTGTCAGCCGCAGTGTATGTGGCCAGCAACCTAGCCTTCGAGCCATAGAACCCAAGCCTAGATAATTTTTTTCATTTTCCTTAGAGAAAGGGTCTCACTATATGTGGCCACCTTTTAAAATGAAGAAAATGATGCTCAGACAAAATAATCTACCCAAAATACAGAGGGTGATCTAGGGTTACAGCTGGGAAGTATGTCATCTAACATTTTCCAGGGCATTAGAAACTCCAGATTTCATTTGATCTGCTGCTACTAACAATATTAATAACTACTATCACAATATATTGAAAGCCTACCCTATGCTAGTGCTTTGGATTTCTGATCTCATTTATTATCTGCAATAATATGAAATATGTACATAGTTACAACCCAGGGAAAATGAAGCTCAAAGAGGATAAAGGGGTGTGTAAATTGCAGAGGATTACACAGTTGGGAAAGACAGAGAAAGGATTTCCATTCGATAAGACACGAAACCCAGCACTCCCAGTGACTGGTGATGTTGGTAATGCTGTTGATGATGAGTTCTTATATTTGTAACACAATTTTGAGTATATAAAGTTATTTTATTTGAAGGGTCTCCAACAGAAAAAAAGAGTACATATTTTCATCATGCCAAGAATACCTGAGTCCCAGCGATGATCTAAATAAACCAGTCTTTCTCTCCCTCTAAAACACATATGCACACACACACATCTGCTTAATAATCTTCTAGCAAATGCATATGCTCAAGGTATTTTATTCAAATTTTACAAGCCCATGAAACTGATAGCTTTCCAATATTTAAAAAGGGGAATGAAAAGGGGAGGCAGAGACATACTCAGACTTCCTGTCCACTTCATCCAATAGGTTGACAGCACAACTTAATAAATCCCTATACTGCAAAATTCACTGTCCAACAAGATCTCCCATTATCATTGTCCACAGTTCTCGTGTCAATATTCTCATGTCCTCATGTTTATGAGTCTACCATCAAGACATACCAGTCAATCTCTGCGACCTATAAGAGGAACACAGAAGACAGACAAAACATCTTGAATTGTCCAAGTTTCTGGAAGTCTATTTACAGTGAGCAAGATTTTCTTCCAATTGTTCTACTTTAAATGGAAATTAAAAACCAAACTACCATCTCTGACTTCCTGCTACTGGGCTTCTCTGAACACCCTGCTCAGCAGCACCTCCCGTTTGGGCTCTTCCTGGCCATGTACCTGATCACTATGTTGGGGAACCTGCTCATCATCCTGGCCATTGCCTCTGCACCTCCACGCCCCAATGTACTTCTTCCTGGCCAACCTGTCCTTCATTGATACGTGCTTCACCTGCACCATTGTCCCCAAGGTGCTGGTGAACATCCAGACACAGCATCATGCCATCTCCTACACTGGCTGCCTCATGCAGATGTACTTCTTCATGACCTTGACCATGATAGATTACTTCCTGCTGGCTGTGATGGCATATGATCGCTTCGTGGCCATCTGCTTTCCCCTGCACTACACAATGGTCATGAATCCCCAGTGCTTCCTGACACTGGTGCTGGCATCCTGCCTCTGTTCCCACATCCTAGCTTTCTCACTTACTTTTCTAATGGCTCAATTTTCATTCTGTGCCTCCCATTCTATCCCACACTTTTTCTGTGATATTTTTCCACTCCTCAGACTTGCCTGTTCAGACACCCATATCTTTCAGGTCACAATGTTAACTGAAGCAGTTCCATCAGGTGTCATCCCCCTCACCTGTGCCTTGGTCTCTTATGCCCACATCATGCACACCATCCTCAGGATCCCTTCGGCTGGGGGGAAGCACAAAGTTTTCTCTACCTGTGGCTCTCACCTTTCAGTGGTCACTCTCTTCTATGGGACCCTCTTTCTGGTGTATTTTCAGCCCTCATCCTCCTACTCAGCAGATACTGGAATGGTGGTATCTGTAGTATACATGATGGTCACCCCCATGCTGAACCCTTTTATCTATAGCCTGAGGAACAGGGACATAAAGAGGGCTTTGTGGAGACTCCTTGGCTTGAGGAAATGCTCTACTTGGTAAAGGAAACTTCCCCAGAGTACAACCCCAGTCTCTCGTAAATGCCTTCCCTATTGGACGCTATTATAATTTTGAATAACTCAAATTTCAGGCAAGATGGATACTCAGCATTGTCAGCAAGTTTAACAAGTGGAGAATGTCTGACTTCACAGGACTGGAATGGAACCAACTGTCCAAGGACAGAGCTGCAAACTGGAGACAGTGAGTGGCCAGTTTTCCCTACAGGGTGACCTAATTAATTAGTTGGGACAGGTATCGAAGAAGATTCAAACCAAAGAATGGAACCACTAAAAGAACAGCATTATAGCAAAGCTCAGTTAGAAGCTCAGTCAATGACTAAGAGGTCTCACCCAATGACAAGAAATGCTGACAAGGAAGGGTCCCATACTCTAGTTTTGAAGACTATTCTCAAGCTCAGATTTGGAAGCAGTTCACTTATAGGGATTGACCTACATGTGCAGAAAGCTGAACCTACAAGACATAGTTTTTACGGGGACTAAGAGAGCAAGAATAACTCTAGAAGTGGAAACTAGGCACAGGTAGATTAGGGGACTGCGCCAAAATCAACCAACTGGGAGTGGGTCTAAAGATTCTAACACTGAGTGATTATTCATTATTGAGAAAAATCCTTGGTTCTTTAGTTTTTAAGTGCTGATTTATTTGTTTAACTGCTTCTTTGCAATACAGGTTCATTGCATTAAACTTGTAAAACATAAACTAGTAGGAAAAAGAAGAAAACAAAACACTCATCATCCCTCCATTTAAAGATAACCACTGATAATATTTTGAAATTTTACATCACTTCTCTCCTATTTTTTTTTTATTGCTTTTGTCTTTTACTTTGTTGAGAAAGTACCACAGGTACAACTTTATATACTTTTTCATTTAATCTTATAACAGGAGCTGTCTCCATATTGGAATTTGCTTTATCAGAACATTTATCTTTCTAACATTATATTAGAAGAAAGATCTGTGAGTTATATAACATTTCACTACATTTGGAGATTTCTAGGCTTTTGCTTGCAAATAATGACATAGTAAAAGTCTCTGGAAAGAACTCAGTTTCATATTTAAAGTCTTTTGCCTTTAATATTTCCAGAAGCAGCATGTCTAAGTAGAATTTTTATAGAGCCCTTTAACCATGTTGCCAAAATGCCAAAATGAG
The DNA here is from genome assembly GCA_963574655.1 of Perodicticus potto. Taxonomy (NCBI): domain Eukaryota; kingdom Metazoa; phylum Chordata; class Mammalia; order Primates; family Lorisidae; genus Perodicticus; species Perodicticus potto. The sequence continues at coordinate 8,272 of CAUYRH010021781.1, forward strand.
AGTGCTCTTTTGTCTGCACCCTCTTAAGATTTAGATGTTCACATTTTCACCTTAATTATAAGTAAAATAACAGCCAAAATGATATCTCCTTGCTTTCATTTTCTTTTCTTTGATCATTGGCGATGGACCCATTTTCCTATGTCTGTTAACTAATTTATTTAATTCCCTTATTGTTTCTTTGTTCCATCTGCTCACTATCTACTGAGGACTTTTTATTGAATTGTACAGGTCTTTCTGTATTAAAGGTACTACATCTTTGTATTCCTTATCTTGGTAATTTTCTCAGTTAATTCTTTATTTCATTATAATTCTTATGTCAGGAAGATTTTATTTTATATATTGTCAAATTAAGAGGTCTGCTTTTTTGTAGCTTATTTTCCTAGAGAATCTTTCTCTATGTAGAATTCATGCAAATAGTCAACATATTTTTTCACTTTCTTGTAGAATACACTATTTTTAATATAACCAATTATTAGTTTAAATGAAATCATATAGTTGAAGTAGTTCTCTCTGAGCATCTCTCTCTCACTTTATGTAAGTTCTTTCTCTCCATTTTATGCTATACAATTATTAACAATTATAAATGCTGACAGTCTCTAAACGGGACTCTCTCAAAAAAAAAAAAATGGGCACAGTGTTGCATGCCTGTAATCCTAGTAGTCTGGGATGCCAAGGCAGGTGGATTGCCTGAGTTCATGAGTTTGAGATCAGCCTGAGCCAGAGCAAGACCCCGTCTCTAAAACAACCCAGACACTGTGACAGGAACCTGTAATCCTAGCTGCTTGGGAGACTGGGGGAATGGAATAACTTGAGCCTTGCTGTGAGCTATGATGTCACAGCACTCTACCAAGGGTGACAAAGTGAAACTATCTCAATTTAAAAACAGAACAAAAGACATTGTTACCAATATAAAGGCTCATATTATAAGAATGAAAGCTTTCATTCCCAAGGAAAATAAAGCAGTTATAAATTTTTTCAGTAATGAAAAAGACACAAATATACAGAAAGAAAAATTAATACAACAAGGAGAACTAGACAAATACATTCTAACAGGAAATTTTAACACACTGTGGTAACTGAGAGAACTAATAGATTTATTAAATTAAATTCACTAAAGATACAGAAAATTTGAAAAGCACAATTAATTATTTAGTCTAATGGATATATATAGAACATTGTACTTAATGCATGAAGAGAATACACCCTCTTCAAGAATACACCCTTTTCAAATATTGCTCAATTACTAAGCCATAAAACACCCCACAATAAATGTCAAAGGGTTGAAATCTCACATCATACAGACCACATGCACTTAAGCTAAAAATCATAACAAAAATGTTACTAGAAATGCCTACATATTTGGGAATTAGGAACTCAGCTAGGAAGAATCTAGGCATAAAAAGAAACCACAATGTCTATTAGAAAATATTTTCATCTGAATAAGAACTAATATGAAACATTATTTGCAAGAAATTTATAACATTACATGCAAGTGTTAGAAAGGAAAAATAAATATTGCAAAGTAGTGGGGTAAGCATCAATCTACAGAAGCCATAAAAGGAACGGTTCAGATTGTATACGAAGCCAGCACATTGTACCCCATGATTGCACTAATGTACACAGCTATGATTTAATGAAAAAAAAAAAAGCAGGATAAAGGAAAGGAAATCAAACAAAAGAGTAATACATAACAAAATAAAATAAACCATACAATTGAAAAGACAAACTAAGGGGAGAAAATAAAAGATGGCCCACTAAAGCCAGCTTTCAGCAGAGGCTCTGTCCAGAGGGAGAAATAATGGGCAGAACAATAAAGCAGAATATCGGGAGCTGAGCTGAGAGCGGACTAATAGGTTCGCATCACCCCAGCTGAGGCAAGCTGGGACTCCAAGGAAACAAATTTCAGGTAAAAAACCCATCCCAAAGAGGACGGGAATCCTTCCCTCCTCCCCACCACATGAGAGCAGCTTGAGGTGAGTAGTGGACAGAGGACCTTTGGTTTCTCTTTGGAGAGAATGGCTGAGGGCCGGGACTCCCTCCATAGACAGATACTGCTGTAAGCCCAGGCCATCTCTTGCCCAGGCCAAAAGTTGATCTAATATTCTCCCTACCTTCCTGAACTCCCAACCCACCCTTCTCCCCTCTCCTGGCAGTCTAGAAGACTCCCACCCTGCAGAATCTGGAGAGTCTGGAAGATTTTTGCTAGGGTGGGGCATCTCATGGGCTGTGGGGCAGTTGCTCTGAAATTATAGACTGTCAGGGTACCACCCCAGACAGCGGCAGCGCTGCCCCTGACAGGGGTGGCAGCTCCACAGTCCCTCCCACTGGCGTCAAATTTGGGAGAGAAACCTCCTTAATTCCATGGAACATGCAGAGAACCTGAACTGACATGCAGGAGTTCCAGGCATGGAGTGTGGTCAAGGCAGAGGTGTGGTCTCTGAGGGAGAGAACCACACTCCTTCCCTATAATCCCTGGCTGGGTACAGATGCAGGTTGAACACTCCCCAGTTTCCAATGATCACCAGAGGGAATCAGGCCTGAACTTGTCTCACCTGCAGGTCACACAGTGACACAGCCCTGTCAGGGAGGAATTGTCTCCTCTTTGACTTAGGTGCAAATCCCTGGTGTACATGAGTATAAGAGAGAGCTGGACTGCAGCCCTTCGAGGTGACCAGTGACTGGAGGTGATGGTGTTGCAAAGTGGGAAAAGAGGCAGCAGTCACCCTGGAATAATTATTTTCCTGGGCAGGCCTTTCTGACTCCATGGACCACCAGAATCAGTCACATTTGAGCTTCCATTGGACCCCTGCTGTTCAGTTTCTGGAGACCTTTTGAACTCTCCCACTTGAACTGTGTTTCTGCTGACTGGGACAATTGGTTTGGAACTCTTGATCTGGGCCGATCACCCAGGGACTATCTAAGGTTATACCCTGGTTGTGTTGTAGAGAGAGGGTCTGATTCTCCTCTCCCAGTTATTGCCAGTGGAGGGCAGCATGCCTTAATTGCTTGTATTTCTCCACAGCTGAGATTTCAACCCAAAGTCACTGACCCACTAGGATTGCTCAGAGTCTAGCTAAATACAAGAAGGACCACCTATACACATCATACCAGAGTCTCAGGTGTAGTGTTAAACAGGACCTTGGTAAAGCCCTAGGGGAAAAGCTGCAGACACCAGTCCCAGCACGTGAGGAAAAGGCTGATTAATTACATCTCCAGGAGCCCACAATTTCATTCCACCTTACCAGCCTCTCTAAACAAATGGTGAAAAATAACCATGGGGTGGAATCAGCGGAAAAACTCGGGCAACATGAATAAGCAGAGTAGATCACCTCCCCCAAGGTATGACAAAGGAGATGCAACAGAAGATCCTATACATAAACAAATGGTTGAGATGTCAGAAATTGAGTTCAGAATTTCAATAGCAAATAAGATTAACAGAATTGAAGTAAAATTGGAATTAGAAGTTCAAGGAGTAATTCAAAAGTTGGCTCGAGAATTCAATGAATTCAAAGATAAACTCAACAACGATTTTCAAAAAATTGAGGCAAGAATTTGCATCCCTCAAAGACCTGAGAAAGACAGTAGAATCCCTCAGTAATAGGATGGAGCAGGCAGAAAAAAGGATCTTGGACATTGAAGTCAAAGCTTTTGAATGCTCACAAGTGCTCAAAGAGGGAGAGAAATGGAGAGCAAAGATGGATCTTTCCCTGAGAGAGTTGTAGGACCACTCGAAAAAAGCAAACATTCACCTTATTGGAATTCTTGAAGGTGATGAGTATGATATAAAGGCACAGATGTTCTACTCCAAGATATTTTAGATGAAAACTTTCCAAACATGGCAAGAGATACTGAAATTCAGATAGCAGACAGTTTCAGAACCCCAGCACGACTCAACCCAAATAAAGAATCCCCTAGACACATTGTAATTAACTTCACCAAAGTTAATATGAAAGAGAAACTCCTACAAGCAGCCAGACATAAGAAAATCATAACCTACAAGAGGAAAAATATTAGAATGACTGCAGATCTTTCTGCTGAAAATTTTCAAGCCAGAGAGGATGGTCATCAACCTTCAATCTCCTAAAACAAAACAACATTCAGTCCAGGATCCTATATCCAGCTAAACTGTGTTTCATTTATGATGGAAAAGTCAAAGACTTTAATGACATCCACACGTTGAAGAAATTTTCCATAACTAAACCAGCTTTCAAGAGATTCTCAGACCCATCCTCCATAAGGACCACCACAATGCTGTACCACCAAAGCAAACTCACTCAGAAATTACTGATCAAATTCCACAGTGGCAAAAGGATTAAAAAAGTCCACTGGTCTTTTGAAAAACTTGACATCCAAAAACTACCAGGCTTACCAATACTCTCAATTAACATGAATGGCTTAAATTGCCTGCTAAAGAGGCACAGGTTGGCTGACTGGATACAAATACTCAGGCCAAATATCTGTTGTATACAAGAATATCACCTTATCTTAAGGGATAAATATAGACTCAGGGTGAAGGGATGGACAACTATAATCCAGGCAAAAGGAAAACAGAAAAAAGTAGGTGTTGCACTTTTATTTGCAGATACATTAGGCTTTAAACCAACAAAGTAAGGAAAGACAAGGATGGTCACTGCATAACTGTTAAGGGAAACACTCAACATGATGAGATATCAATTATTAACATTTATGCACCCAACCAAAATGCTCCTCAATTTATAAGCAAAGCCCTAACAGACATGAACAATTTGTTATCTTCCAGCACCATAATAGTAGGAAATTTTAACACCCCTTTGGCAGTGTTAGATAGATCTTCCAAGAAGAAACTAAGCAAAGAAATTCTGGCCTTAAACTTCACCATACAACAATTGAATTTAATAGACATCTACAGAACATTTCATCCTAACAAAAATGAATACACATTCTTCTCATCAGCCCATGGATCATCCTCCAAAATTGATCAAATGTTAGGTCACAAGGCTAATTTTAAGGAATAGAAATTATTCCTTGTATTTTCTCAGATCATCACAGAATATAAATTGAACTCACCAGTAACAGGAATCTGCATACTCATAGAAACATGGAAACTAAATAACATTATGCTGAAAGATAATTAGGTCAAAGAGGATATTAAGAAGAAAATTACCAAGTTTTTGGAACACAATGATAATGAAGATATGAATTATCAGAACCTCTGGGATACTACAAAGGCAGTCCTAAGAGGAAAATTTATAGTGCTGCAAGCCTTCCTTAACAGAATGGAAAGAGAGGAAGTCAACAACTTAATGGGACATCTCAAGCAACTGGAAAAGGAAAAATACTGCAACGCCAAACCAAGCAGAAGAAAAGAAACAACCAAAATTAGAATGGAATTAAATGAAATCGAAAACAAAAGAATTATTCTAAGGATCAATGATCAAAAAGTTGGGTTTTTGAAAAGTTTAACAAAATTGATAACCCCTTGACTAGCCTAACCATAACTAGAAAATTTAAATCCCTAATTTCATCAATCATAAATGAGAAAGGTGAAATAACAACAGACACCTCAGATATTCAAAAAATTCTTAATGAATACTACAAAAAACTCTATTCTCAGAAAGACAAAAATTGGAAAGAAATTGACAATTCTTGGAAGCATGCAACCTTCTTAGACTTACCCAGAAAGAATTAGAAGTGTAGAAAAGACTTATATCAAGTACTGAAATATCATCAACTATACGAAATCTCTCAAGAAAGAAGAGTCTAGAACCAGATGGCTTCACACCAGAATTCACCAAAACTTTAGAGGAACTAGTACCTATATTACATAACCTTTTCCAAAGCATAGAAAAAGAAGGAATACATTCCAACATATTCTATGAAGCAAATATCACCCTGATCCCCAAACCAGGGAAAGAGCCAACCAGAAAAGAAAATTATGGACCAATAACTTTAATGAACATAGGTGCAAATTAGTTTGATGTAAGCACGTCAAACTGTATTTAAAATCAACACATTATACCCCACAAATGCATAAATGTATTCATGATCTATGTGTATATGACTTAATAAAAAAAATATTCAAGAAGATCCTAGCAAACAGAAGCCAGCAATGCATCAAGCAAATTATACAACATGACCAAGTGGGTTTTATCCCAGGGTCTCAAAGATGGTTCAATATATGTAAATCTATAAATAATACATCATATAAACAAAATAAAAAACAAAGACCACATGATTATCTCAGTTGATGCAGAAAAAGCTTTTGATAATATCCAGCATCCTTTGATGATAAGAACCTTTGGTACTTACTTAAGAAAGTAAGTAGCAAAGGGACATTTGTTAAACTCATAAGGCCATCTACAGCAAACCCAAAGCCAATATCATATTGAATGGAGTTAAGTTGAAATCATTTCCACTCAGATAAGGACCAGGCTTGGTTGTCCATTGTCTCCACTGCTTTTTAACATTGTAATGGAAGTCTTACCCATCACAATCAGGCAAGAAAAGATAATCAAAGGTATGCATATAGAGTCAGAGGTGATCTAACTTTCACTCTTCACAGATGATATGATTGTATATCTGGAAAACACCAGGGACTCAACTACAAAACTCTTAGAAGTGATCAAGGAATATAGCAGCATCTCAGGACAAAAAATCAATACTTACGAATCAGTAGCTTTTATACATACCAACAATAGTCAAGCTGAAAAAACAGTGAAGGACTCTATTCCTTTTACAGTAGTGCCAAAAAAGATGAAATATTTGGGACTTTACCTAACAAAGGACTTGAAAGACCTCTATAAAGACAACTATGAAACTGTGAAAAAGAAATACCTGAAGATGTTAACAAATGGAAAATCATGTTAACATCATGGCTGGGAAGAATCAACATTGTTAAAAAGTCCATAAAGCAATATACAATTTTAATACAATCCCTATTAAAGCACTACTGTCATACTTTAAAGACCTCAAAAAAATAATACTTCATTTTATATGGAATCAGAAAAAAACTCAAATAGCCAAGACATTACTCAGAAATAAAAACAAATCAGGAGGAATCATGCTACCAGACATCAGACTATACTATAAATTGATAGTGATCAAAAAAGCATGGTACTGGCAAAAAAAAAAAAAAGAGAGAGAGAGAGAGGTGGATATATGGAACAGAATAGAGAACCAAGAGATGAACCCAGCTTCTTATTGTCATTTGATCTTCAATAAACCAATCAAAAACATTCAGTGGTGAAAAGATTCCCTATTTAACAAATGGTGCTGGTGAACTGGCTGGTAACCTGTAGAAGACTGAAACTGGACAGCCATCTCCCACCATTAAGAAAGATTGATTCTCGGGAGGAGCCAAGATGGCAGTCTGTAGCCAGCTTTCTGCAGATGCTCCCATTCAGAAGGAGAGTTAAAGGACAGAATTTTAGCAGGAAAGCCGATGGTTTGGAACTGAGCCAAAAGAGAAGGTCGAAGAATGCACATCAACCCTTCTGGAGCGACCTGTGACCCAAAGGATACAAATAAAAGGTACAGAGCACATCACCAAGTGGACAGGAGTCCCCTCCCCCATGAGTGGCTGGCACTATACGCCATACCTGCATACAAACAAGGAGAAGAGTTCAGATGTCCTCCCACTCTACCCCACGGGAGAGACCCTCTAAAAACTGGACCTCCTTCCCCCACTAGGGAGCCGCGGCACTCTCCTGCCAGGCATAAAACTGTATAAAAACTGCATATATTCTCTACCTGCAAGTTGGAACTCCTGGCACTCCCCGCCACTCTCACCCTGAGGTCTGGAGGTCTGTCCCCCACAGAGTCCAGAGTCTTGGACACTTTCTCGAGGGCTGTGGACGGGGCGTGGGCTGTACTGGTCTGTGCTGTTTTCCCAGCTCAGGAGCGGAGAAAGGAATAGTGAGCCAAGAGGTGGCTGAAGTGAAGAGACGGTCCCCTGAGGCACCAAGCAGCAGTGCTGAGAAAGCTTTGCTAAAGTTCCGCCGGCAGCACCTGGCCCTCAGGGGATGACAGCTGAGACAAAGGGCTGAATCTCACAGACTGAGTCAGGACTATTAGCAGCCCAACGTCTCTTCCACAGGGCAGAAATTCTGCGAACTTGTTCTGTTCTATCAGCCTTTTCATCTACTTTACATCAATCAGGGACAGGGCTGGAACTGAGTGAATCGACCCAGACCCTATCAAGTACCCAGGTTGTCAGGCCTCACCTACCCCC